>JARBWK010000011.1:87432152-87455229 GCA_030556195.1 Anolis apletophallus
CCCCTGCCCACCCCCCCTACGTCACTATCTCTCCAGGTTAAGACTCTCCCCCCCCCACCCGCCCAGGAACTCGCCCCTCACCCACTTCCACGCCTCCACCTCTCTCCCTCCTCACCCATCTTACAAGGCCCCCCCCCTTTTTTTCCTACTATCCTTTACCCGAAATTATTCCACCTCTTTCATTGTTCATTGAGAAATTTTAATAAATAATTTTTTTAATAAAAAAACCTCCCAAGTTACAACATTCCTGACAAGACATAAAGTGAATGTACTTATTTGAAAAGGATGAAGCCATATGAGCAAAGAGAAGCAGGAGAAAAGAAAGAAAATAAATACAAAGAAGGAAAAGGGAGGAAACCTCTTTGAAGATATTAGGAAGCCAAGAGACTCTTAACACTCAAATTCCTTTCTTTTAATGCTATATTTCTATTTCTTTTATATTTTACCCCATACCCTATATGCTATTTTCTTTTTCTCTTCTTTCTTTTATATCCCATTTCCATACCCCAAAGATCCAGTGGATTCTCTTTTTTATTGTAATAAAATTTATATATATATATATATATATATATATATATATATATATATAAAAATATCATCACAGGTCAATTTCACTGCTCCCCAAATTGAGATTCTGATTTCAGGAATCATCAATAAAAGTCTCTAAGAAAGAATTATGAAAGTGTGGGCGATTGAAGAAAATGGTAGAGCAGAGTTTCTCAAACTGTGCTCCTCCAGATGTTTTGTACTTCAGCTTCCACAAATCACAAATCCTAACAGCTGGTAAGATGGCTGGGATTTCTGGGAGCTGAAGTCCAAAACACCTGGAGGAGCAATGTTTGAGAAACACTGTTCCAGAGCCTTGCCATTTGGTATCTGATCTTAGAAGGTTAGTGCTTATGGGACATGACAAATGAATGCCATGCACTGTAAGCCCTATTTTAGACGAATGGACTGACAAAACCACCTCTGAGGATTCCTTGCCTAAGAAGATCCTCTGAAATTCATTAGTCAACTTGAAAACACGCAAAGGTTGCCATGGCTTGATTTTAATCTCAATTTTCACAACATATTCCTACCATTTGTTGTCCCTCAGCTGAATGCACACAGCAGTTCTGATCAGTTTTGTCATGTCATCTATGCAGAAATGTTAGTCCATATATTTAGTTTTCTTCCTTAACTCTCAATAACTCTGCAGTTCAGCATTATCATTAACCCCTTGTTTGAAACATTCAACGAAATGGTGTCCACGACCAGCTTAGAGGAGCTGAACCAGACGGCGTTGGCCTGGGTGGACCAGCACTGCTCCCTGCCCGTTCTGCGGCCAAGTAAGTAGAAGACGACTCTTGGTGGTTGAAATCCTTTCAGAATATCATAGCATTCAAATACTCTGTACGTTTTTCCAGATTTGTCTTCCTCTCTTGTATGTACGGAACTCCTTTCTATGTGTTAGATGTGGAAGCACCTACACTCTGCTGCTGATCTCTTAAAATCCCACTCATGTCCTCCTTCCAAGAGTAGCTTTGGCTTGACATGGTCTACACCTTTGCTGTTATGGAGAGTTATAGTAATAGATTATCCAGATCATTATTATTAATAATAATAATAATTACCTGCCTCTCCTTGTGACTCAAGACCAAAAACCCTTGGTATAAAAGGAAAAGATGTGGAGTGGAAGCAAGATGATTTGTGAAGATGTAGAGGTTTGGAGAACCAGCCTGAACAGATACCATTTCATTACTGAATCTAAATACATCTGTGATGTGCAGGTTATGCTCATCATAGGTACTTAAATTACTGTGAGCAAGAGTGAAGTGCAAGCATATAATTAAATTAGTCATAGTGCAGACATATAATTGAATGGGGCTGGAATTGGAACATGTCAGTATTTTATAATAATGTTGGCTAATTTATGGAAATCATCCTTCCCTTAGTATTATTCATTCCAATAAATTATGATTAATTGCCACAGGTCCTTGGGCTTATGTGTTCATCCTTTTCTCCAAATGTGGCCAAACAGATGAATCATCACTATTGTTTAGGGTAGGGCTGTTGAACTCATTTCCATGGAGAACCACATCAGCCTTATGGTTGCCTTCAAAGGGCTGTTGGATGGAGAATCTGTGCAGAGGACTTGTGTTTTTACCCAGTTTGAACAACCCTAGATGTTGTTGAACGACAACTCCCATCCCTTTTGATTATGTGCCATGCAGACTGGGGATAATGGGAATTGCAGCCCAACAGCCCATATGGATCTGAGGTTGAAAAAGGCTAAAGGATATTTTAATGTTAGACATCATATCTACAAAGCCTTGTGTCTAAATCCAAACCCCACCCTCCTAACTCAGCAAAACAAACTTCAGCCTTCCAGACGTTACTGTATATCAACTCCTATCAGCTCTAGTCATGATCATGTCTAATGATGAGGAATACAGGAGTTTGAGTCCAGCATCTGTAGGAGGGCCACATAAAAAGACGTTGCAGGCTGGATTCATCCCACAGGCTTTGATTTTGACACATGTGGTTTAGGGTATAAATCTCACATTAATCCATCAAAATTAAAAAGGCTTCTCATCTCAGTCTTATTGCTGGGAGAGAATGGGATCAAGACTTGCCTGGGGTCACTTCTGACATGATAAACCAGAGGTGTGTGTGTATGTATATATATATATATATATATATATATATATATCTCTGAATGCAGCCATTATGGAGTAGCATTGGAAACGATGACTTTAGGAGAACAGTAATGTGCAACATTCTGTATAAAGGATAAAATTAGCTGTATCTTCCTTTATGTAGGAAATATCAGTTAGAATTTAGTAGAGTACTCTTATGATGGACTTCCTCTGAAATCTATTCCACAGCTCCAAATCTGGTACAGTGTTCTCATTTTTCTTTCCGTGGGATCTTTTCTGGAATTATGTCGTACTTCTGTGATTTCTTTTGAGAATCCAAGTAGTTTAAGTGCTGTTGTTTTTGCTTCTTTTGTCACTCCAGTGGTTCTGAGCACGCTTCGTCACTTAAGTATTACCACCTCCATTCTCTCTGACCCATCCCGTTTGCCGGAGCAAGCCACCGAGGCCGTGATCAAGTCCAACAAAACTGCTGGGGAAACTTAACCGAAGGCAACGGAGATCACGTCTTCAAATATCCAAGCCTTATCAGGACTTGGGAACCTCCTTGCAGGCGATTCACCTCTTATTTGGCCTGTGTAGGACCTTGGTGTTAAGTGGAGAGATGGCAAAGAAGGTAAAAGGAGGCGCGGAGGGGACGGTCCACGGACCCAGCTTGGCTTTGGTCAAAAGGGAAAGCCAACTCAGGTAAACAGGCAGGGCGGTCAACCTGCACCAAGCAATAGAAGCACTCCATCAATGCAACCTCTTGAAATATGCAGTGCTAGTGTTTTGATTTTTTTTCTGTAACCTAACCTCAGATGCGAAGTGCTTGAAGACACAGGGCAGAGGCACCACAAGGCATGGTGTGTTTAAAGGGAAGCTCACTCCTAACTTGAGAAGATGTAATACGTTTTCTGTTTGATGCTTATATGGACTGTTTTGGTTTCCTACTCTGCCAGTAAAAGCTGAAGGCAAACTGCATCAGACACTGAGGGGAGGGCTCTCCTCCAGGAATTTTTGAAAGGAGGAGGAGCAATGGTAAGAATGCTGCCTCTTTTAAGAAACCTTGTTCTCTCTGCCCCATCCCCAAAACACCAAACGCATGCAAGTCATTAGTTGCACCAAAGGTCACTGTTTGGATCTTGGCTACTGACTCGATTGGGGAACCACATAACCAAAGGGTGAAATCAACAGTTTTGTCAGTAATCACAGCAAATGACTTACCTTTTCTATTTTAAGGGTATATATTATGAATACAGTATCACCATTCTGTCACATTTGAATAGTGAGTGCTGTTTCTTCTTCCTCTGTCAACAAACACAATGACAGCTTGGCAGATGCAGGAGTGTATTTTTAAACCAGGCTCAGTCTGTATTTGAATTGGCCGGATCAGAATCACAAATAGGTTTGCGCAAACATTCAGAAGCCTGGTGACCTGGACAAACAAAAAAATTGAGTCTTCTGACACAAGGCTGTCCTGCCAGCTCACTTGCTGTAGTGGTTCTGTTTAGTGCTGCAAAGCTCCAGCCTGAAATGCAGAGCCACACAAGAGAGGACTGACTTTGTCATGCTAGGAAATGCCTCCTAGAATTATGGTTGGTTTTAGCAATCTAGATAGCCATGCCGTTTGGCTCTCATGCCCCTCAAGCCAGGGGATCATGTCAGTTAGGAGTTAATATCAGCCAAAGCGAAGTTTATGCCAACCTGGACAAAGGCATTTGTGCAGGGGAAGGCAGTGTTTTGGGAGGGAATTCAGTAGCCGCCTGGCTCTCAAAGGCTGACTTCACAGCTCTCAATGCATCTAGCAATAGGGCTCTCACTCAAGCAAATTGCCTTCATTTGCTTGAGTGAACCAATAGTCCTGAATGCAGGAAAGGTATTTCCTGCTTTTCAATCATAGGGATGTCATAGGCATCATCTTGGAAACAACATTCCCTCCTTTGTCTTGGAGAGAATGGAGAAATGCTTCCTGAGATTATGCTTGTCTTTTACAGTTTTTACAAGTGCTGGCATGCATTTGTTTGTTCACAGATCTGTACATATGTATTGTATGTATGTAATTGAAGGGGGATGTAAATATCCCCTGCACACACACACACCTACACCTGATTAATCATGCTTTCTCTCCATCAGTTTAATTTAACCCATGAATTCATCAAACATTACATATCCGAATTTCGTAACAGCTCCACTTAATAGTGCCAGTTTGGCACAGATATAATACCCTTTCCTGTTTTCAGCTCCATTTCCATTTGATACTTTGAGTGTGTTTAGAATAAAGGTGTGTGAGAGAGTCAGCAGATGACTATCCTGATACTGTGAATCCAACATATTTCCTAACTTCAATTCTTCCAGTTGTCTTTGTTTCAGCCTCCCTTCAAAACCAAATAAGGAGGGTTGTGCCTAGAAAACTACCATTTAGCCAGAGCTCTTCCTCCTAGCTTCCTTGGCTGCCTTTGCAAGAAGAAGAACCAAATTAGCCCAGGGCCAGCTCTTGGTTCCTTCTTCAAATGCTCCTTCCTGGGTTTCACAGATGCTGGTACTCTCTACCTTCTGTTCTCCATACTATCTTTGGAGATTCAGCTTTCTCGGGTCATCTTTGAGCAGGAGTCTAAGCCACCCTGCCTCTGTAGCCACAGCTGGGCACATAACAATGAAACCTTTGCTTCTCTCGGGGAAATATTTGGGCGCATGGAAGTATTTTTAGAAACAAAAGGATCCATGCTAGATTTCCCTCATGTCTCATCTGGTTCGTAATTCTGGTCCTGCGGTGACCAAACAGGATGCTCCAATGAGGAACTACAAACCAGGTCTGAGAGCAACAGCACTCCTGATCATGTTGCCCAACAACTGGTATTCAGAGACTGTTTCTCATCCTGGAAATAACACATAGGCATTGTTGTTAGTAGCCCTATATTTGTCCAGTCCCTTGTTAAAACCATCCAAATGGGTTGTCGTAGGTTCATCTACAGCAGACCTGCACAACTTGTGACCCTCCAGGTGTTTGGGACTTTGACTTTCAAAATTCCTGGCAATTGCACAAGCTGGCTGGGGTTTCTGGGAGCTGGAGGCACAAACATCTGGAGGGCCACAGGTTGTGCAAGGCTGATCTAGAGGATTCCATAGTTTAGCTGGATTTGGTATCACATTTAGTTCTGCTGGTACACTCAGTGAATTTTGGTTTTACATAAAAAGAGCATCTTTATCTATTCATCCTGTGGACAACTGTATGCACCTCTCCCGTGCCCCACCCCCTGCCACTGATTTTATTCTTCCAAACTGTCTCGACTGTGTGTAACCACCAGAAAGTTGTCCCAGACCCTTTTATTTGCCCTTTCCTTCACTATCTCCAGAGGTAGTTGCCTCTGAATGCCAGTTGTGGCAGAAGGCTTGTCACATTCACCTCCTGTTTATGGGGCTTCCATGGCCATCAGGTTGGGCCACAGCGATACATGGGAAGCTCAACTAAAGGTGCCTTTGGTCTGATCCAGCATGGCTCTTCATAGGTAGATTCACATAGGGACGTGCTATTCAGTATGTTAAGGTAGCATTCGGTAGAATTTTTTTAAAATGCCTAATATTCTATGTGTTTTACCTGTAGCAGAACTCTCTCTCAAGCATAGTTCCTTGATTAAAAGAGAAAGGTAGGTGTCTTCCTTTCTAAGCACTTTTCTAAAGGTGCTAAGAAAATGTTGTGTTAGCTTTCTTTTCAGAAGAAGGAACTGTCTGTTCAGAGGACAACTTTAAGTCTAGCCATTCTCCTTTCACTTATCTGATAGCCTTTAGGAAAGGATTTTCCTCAGTGCCGATGGCCCATGTCTCCCTTGCCTGCATTTGGAGGGCAATTTCACTTCAGGGAAAGTCTCTCAGGTTACCAGCATTGACAAAGGAACAAGAACGCTTTCGGCAAAGAACACAAATGCCGTCGGTAATGCACAATATACCTCTATGGCCTGTACTTGTTCATCCTGTGCGGCACTTTTTGGGGCAGGGGTGCTGCGGGGGCCTAGTCGACAAGAGGCCTACACATCATGGCCTTTGTCCTGTTTTACACTCCTTTTCAGTTGCACAAGACACAGCTCTGGGATACCTCTTGCCTTGTCACGACCCCAACAGTGGCTCCAGGTTACCTCTGCCCTCACCACATTCACTCCTATGGCGTCTTCAAAGAGAATTGAATGTATTTCTTTCCCACAAGCAAATCTCTTTTACCTTGTTCCTATGGTAAGGCCTTCCTTTCTGTGTCTCCTCTACAACATCATCCCTTCAAGCTTCTTCTTGGGTCAAAAGATATTGGCAGTGTGTGTCCGTAAAATGCTGTGAATGGTGTTGCCTTTGGCTGCCCCGGATGTGAAGGGGATGAAATATGGTTACCTTCTCATTCTTCCAGCCAAAGCTGCTCGTATCACACTCATCATAGTAGGCAGTATTTCACAACTCGGCTGTTGTTTATATCCACTGAGTAAAGGAGAAAATGATCAGCAAAAGGCAAGGTTCTGTATGGCTTTGTAAAGTTGTTATTCATGTACAGAGGTCAGATTGATGGTGTTTTTGCAGTTGATTACACCTTTTATCTCAATGGCAACCTTAAACATGCATTTTACTTTAATAAATGATATTGGAATGTGCACACTCCCTTTCTTCTTCTGTTTATTATTTTTGAACAAAATGCTTCTTTTCCAGCTGCAAATGATAAAGCGTGTCTATAATAAATGGGTTTTGTTTCCTTTCCCCCCTCTTTTTTGGAAATTTGGAGACTTGACAGGGACCCTCTTTGCAACTTTGTGTGTAAAGATTTATTTACAGTTGCATGACAAAAAGGGATCTGTGGCAACCTCTTCAGTTGATTGCTTTCAACAGTGCAATCACGTTTTCTTTTTTACAGTTACAACCAAAATAAACAATAATTTTGACAGAAACTGAGCCTGATGTAGCATGTGCATTTTCAGTGAAGTTGTATCTTGCATTAGAACCTCTCTGAGCCTTCAGATCTTGCTACTAAAATACTGAAAACCAAATTGAACATTTCGGCCCAAGGGAAGCTGTTTTATTTTTATTTTTATTTTTTTAAAGGAAGCAAAGAGTTGTCTATTTTGTGTTGCTGTGAGTTTTCCATGCTGTCTGGCCATATTCCAGAAGCATTCTCTCCTGATGTTTCGCCCACATCTATGGCAGGCGTCCTCAGAAGTTGTAAGGTCTGTTGGAAACTAGGCAAGTGTGGGGTGTGTGTGTGTGTGTATACACACACACACACACACACATACTAGCTTGGGGACCCGGCGCTGCCCTGGTTATTTGAGAAGTGCAGCAGGATGTAGAGTGGGTCATGGAGGCTCTGTCTGCCACGTTTGAACTTGATAATTCATGATTGGGAGTTGCAGTGGTATCATGTCATTACTGAAGGTACTGGAAGTCCCATCATCCATGGTCCACCGTCCTCCAAATTGCAGTAGGATGTAGATTGGGTCATGGGGGCTCTGTGTGCCAAGTGTGGTCTGTATTGGTGAATGGATGAGGGTTGCATTGTTTTAAGGAACTGAGTGAAGGTACTTCAAGTCCCATCATCCGTGGTCCGTCTTACACAAAACTGTACCAGGATGTAGAGTAGGTCATGAAGGCTCTGTTTGCTGGGTTTGGTGTAGATCAGTCATTGGATTATGTTTGCAGCAGTCTTGGAAAGTGAGGGAAGGTACTGCAAGTCCCATCATCCATGGTCTGCCCTCCAAACTGCAACAGGATGTAGAGTGGGTCATGGGGGCTCTGTGTGCCAAGTGTGGTTTTTATAGGTGTTTGTTGGGGGCCGCAGTGGTCTGTGGCAGTAGAGGGTGGGAAAGTACTACAGATCCCATCATCCATTGGCAGTCCCCCCCCCCAACCTCACCAGGACGTGAAGGCAGTCATGGGGGTTATGTGTGCCAAGTGTGGTCTCGATCAATAATTGGATGAGGGTCGCAGCGGACTTAGGAAGTGAGTAGAGGTAGTTCAAGTCCCATAATCCATGGGCCGCCCTCCTTCCAAGTGCCCCAGGACGTAGAGTAGGTAATGGGGGATGTGTGTGGCAAGTGTGGTCTGTTTTGGTCCTTTTAGGTGGGCGCAGTGGTCTGTGGAAACCAAAGTGTTTGAATGTACTACAAATCCCATAATCTGTGGTCCATGTTCCCCAAACCACACCAGGACGTAAAGGGGGTCAGGGGGGTTATGTGTCCCAAGTTTGGTGCAGGTCCATCACCCGCGCTGGTCGCTGTGGCCTGTGAAAGTGGCAGCCAATCAGAACGCCGGCACATACATACAAACCCACCCACATACATACAAACCCACCCACATACATACAAACATTCCGCTTTATTATATATAGAGAACTAGCTGTACCCGGCACGCGTTGCTGTGCCCTATTTAGGAGATGCGAGAAAGTCTGAGTATGTAAGGGTTGGAATTGATGTTACTTATGGTCTTGGTGGGCTCATGGCTGTTTCGTTGTGGGTTGTTCTGGTGGGTGGGATGTTGAAGTCCTGTGGAGTTGTCGGTGTGTGGTGTTGCTGGCATTCTGCAGAGCTTGTGGATATACAATTTTTTTGGCTTTCCGTCTGCTGTGTTGATGTAGAGGTTCTGTGGTTTCCCAACTCTGGAGCACGCTACGTAGAGTTGTCTGTGGGAGAAGCATTCTGTGTCAAGGTCTACGCCACAGATTTGTAGTGTTTGTCCTTGAGCCTTGTTTATGGTGATGGCAAAAGCTAGTGTAATTGGGAATTGGAGGGGGTGTTGCTTTTGCCAGTGGTGTTTGTTGTGAATTTTGGTTGGGGTGGGTTTTTGTGTTGCAGGATTGTTTTTATTTTTTTGTGGGTTTTGCAAGTTTGTGTTATTCCGGCGGAATGTGTTTGTCAGTGGTGCCTGTGTCCCTGGTGCCCTATTTGTGTTAGTGTTATGTCCTCCTGGTAGTTGTTATGTCCTCCTGTGTTAGTTGGTTGTACTGTGTAGGTTTCTGTTTAGCAGTGGTATGTATGCATTGTGTGTGTTGTGTGTCTGTTGTGGGACTGTAGAGGTAGGCATCGTGAGTTGTGTGGCTGTCATGTTGTGGGTGTGGTGTTTGTAAAGTGCAGGATTGGTGGTGTGTGGGTGGGATGGTCCTTGGAGAAAAGTTTGTGGTGTTGATTGTATAGTTTGTTGTTGTGAGTGTACAGTGGTAGTGTGGTGTGGATGTACGGTGTGTATGTGGGATGTGTTAGTTGGTTGTACTGTACTGGTTTAGCAGTGGTATGTATGCATTGTGTGTGTTGTGTGTGAGCTGTGTTGTGGGTCTGTAGAGGTAGGCATCGCGAGTTGTGTGGCTGTCATGTTGTGGGTGTGGTGTTTGCTAAGTGGGTGTCTTTTGTTGTGGGTGTCTTTTGTCCTGTGAGTGGTATGTATGTGCTCTGTGCACATAGTTGTGTATTTTCTGCATATTGGCGTTGTGTGGTATTTTGTGCTGGCTTGGTCTTTTGGATTGTGTTTCTCGAGTGTGGTTGTGAGAGTTGTAGTGTCTGGAGGAGTGTGTGGTGTTTTTTATTTTGTTGTTGTGATTGTGTGGCCGGGGGAAGGGGGTAAAGTGGTTGTGGGGATGGCAGGGGGCGGGGCCAGCCCGGGGGAAGGGGGTGGAGTGGTTGTGGGGATGGCAGGGGCCGGGGCCAGGCTGGGGGAAGGGGGTAAAGTGGTTGTGGGGATGGCAGGGGGCGGGGCCAGCCCGGGGGAAGGAGGTGGAGTGGTTGTGGGGATGGCAGGGGCCGGGGCCAGCCCGGGGGAAGGAGGTGGAGTGGGTGTGGGGATGGCAGGGGCGGGCCAGCCCCGGGAAGGGGGTGGAGTGGTTGTGGGGATGGCAGGGGCGGGGCCTGCGCTGGGAAGCGGCGCCGGCATTTTGTGGGCCATTGTGGGCCAATGGGATGCGCTGGCGGCCGCGGAGGATGCTGGGAAATGTAGGGTTTTTTATCGTTTTGGGGGCCTTCTAGGTTTTTGGGGGGGAAAGTTTCTTTGCTAAAAACCTTCCTTGCCTGAGGCCTATTTTTGTTGCCAAGCTTGGTGTCTCTGCCTTGGAAGGTTTCTCTGCCTATGGCAGTCTTTGGATGACGGGTCCTCCTTTTTATATATAGATATCCCCCTGTGGAATAATCTCCAGGGAGGGAGAAAGAACTCTTGTCTGTTTGAGGCAAGTGTGAATGTTGCCATTGGCCAGCTTGATTAGCATTGAATGGCCTTGCAGCTTCAAAGCCTGGCTGTTGCTATCTGGGGGAATCCTTTGTCGGAAAGTGTTATCTGGCCCAGACTGGTTCATGTCTGGAATTCTCTTCTTTTTTTTTTAGTGTTGCTCTTTATTTACTGTCCTGATTTTAGAGGGGTTTTTTTTAAAAAAAAATTGGTAGCCATATCTTGTTCATTTTCATGGTTTCCTCCTTTCTGTTGAAATTGTCCACATGTTTGTGGATTTCAGTCGCTTCTCTTCATAGTGTGACATGGTGGTTGTTAGAGTGATCAAAGGACGATATTGTCTCCAACATACTCTCTTGGCCTTGAGGAAGTTCCTTTTGGAACGAAACGGGAGGAATTCCGTTTGTAACTACTTTCCCGTCGGCCAGAATGAACACTATTGACTACTGAGGAACTGTGGAATAAAGGCGACACTTTACTGTACCTTCATCACCTTGGCATTTGCGGCTTGAGTTTGCACTTTACTGGAATATCGTACTCTTTGGTGCAGACCAGTGTACGGACCTCTTGAGAACTCTCTTCGCTAATTTGCATTAATACTTTAGAGCAGGGGTGCTCACACTTTTCCAGCATGCGAGCTACTTGTAAATTAACCAAGTCAAAAAGTTCACTTGCCTTACGTGCGTGTGCACGCGGCTTCCGCGCAGCGCACCTTCCTCTGCAGGCCCAGCCTTCCTCTCCGCTCGCCCGGCTCCATGGCGGATACGGCCGAGAGAGAGGTGGAAGGAGCGCCAGGTGGGGCCTGCGGAGGCCCAGCCTTCCTCTCCGCCGCCCCTCTCTCGCCCGGCTCCATGGCGGATCCGAGTGAGAGAGAGGTGGGAGGAGCGCCTTGCCTCCCCTGCAGGCCTCTCCATCGCCGCTGGAGCCCCGCCTGGATCGGCGCGGTGGGGCTCCAGCAGCGATGGAGAGGCCTACGGGCGGGAGGAGGCCTGGTGAGGCTCCCTTTCCGATCCGGGCGGTGTGGGAAGGGAGCCGCGCCAGGCCTCGCCTCCCCTGCAGGCCTCCATCACTGCCAGAGCCCCGCAGCAGCAGGAGCGCGCCTTCTGCCCAGGCGGTGTTTCTTCCGCCCGCAAGGCATTGCGGGAAGGAGGGAGCGGGAGGTGGGGCCTTCGGAGGGAGCGCCCTGCCTCTCCTCCAGGGGCAGCTGCGCAGCTTCCGCTGCCACTTCCTCCTTCATGCACTTCCTCCTTCATGCGGAGGAGGTGCTGCGCCGGCGGAGAGTGGAGGCGGGAGCGTGCGCATGGCATGTGAGGCCTGAAGATCAACTGGATGAGTGCCGAAGATCGACCAGTCGATCGTGATTGACTAGTTGAGCACCCCTGCTTTAGAACATGGGTTCCGGACGCCCGCGGCTTGAGTTTGTATGATCGCCGCATTACTTCCGCATTGATGTCCATAGCCGCGGGGAGCCGCTAAAATCAATAATCAACACACACACCCCGGTGGAAGCTTGTCTTCATGGGTTCTCTGAAAATTCAGCATCTTTGCTTCTGAACAGCGGAGCAGCAGCGAGCATTGCCAATAAAGCGAATTATAGCAACTGCTGCCAATAACCCGGATTATAATTATACATTGAGGAACCTCGCTCCAGCGCAAGCTCTGAAAATCCACACACTACATTGGTTTGTATGAAGAGAACCGTGACCCATAGGGGCTGCACTTTGGGATGAACGTTGGATGTGGTGACCTTATTTTTGATATGAATAGACTGTATGTGCATTAGGGATACTCTCAGGATACACATGCTCTGTGTGACCATACTGTTTATGTATATTGTTATTGCGTTTGATGGGGTGCTCTCAGGGTGCACGTTCTCTGGTACTTATTATGGTTCTGTATTGCTTTCAGTAAGTGCTCTCAGGATGCACTCATGATATGTACGGTTTTGATAGTGAGTATTGAATAGTTGACATTCTTATACAAATAAGATTGATATTTTTGGAATATTACTGGTATAGTGGTATTTCATGTTTGGATAATCTGGCAGCTTCGTAGTTTGTGGTTGTTTAGAGTGGTCCAGCATTCCTGTGTTCTCCAGTAATATGCTGTGTCCAGGTTGGTTCATCATGTGCTCTGCTATGGCTGACTTTTCTGTTTGAATTAGTCTGCAGTGCCATTCATGTTCCCAACAGGAAACAATCAGGGCCAGCGAACACCTCCCAACAAAGGATTCCCCCAGTCAGGAAGCAGCCAGATTTGAAGCTGCTAGGCCATCATTCCCACTTGGCTCCAACACATGGCATCATTCCCACTTGGCTCCAACACATGGAAGTTCTTTCTCCCATCCTGGACATTCCGCAAATATATAAACCCCGCTTACCTAGTTTCAACAGACCTCACAATCTCTAAAGATGCTTGCCATAGATGTGGGTGAAACGTCAGGAGAGAATGCTTCTGGAACATGGCCAGACAGCCTGGAAGGCTCACAGCAACCCAGTGATTCCGGCCATGAAAGCCTTCAACCCCATTCCTTCAACAAACAACCCTCCAAATTGCACTGAAAAAAAAATCCCAATGCAAATGTGATGCTCATAAACTTTATATTATCTGTTCTTTAATATGTAGACATGAAATATCAAGTTGTACTCTTAAAAGTCCTTTTTATATCATGGTTATCCCCCCCCCCCCAAGTTGGAGTAAACTTTAAACGTAATAAATACTTGGTATTTCATAGATAGATTAAAATGTATGAAAATCTTTGTTCCTGAGATCCACAAAGTACGTACATAATTGCTGATGCTCAATCCTTTTTATAAGATGGCATTTCATACTGAATACATTGAATAAATATTAAATATGACAAAAATACTGAATATAAAAATAGAAGAATACAATTTCAATAGACTATAAATATCCCTGTCGTCACATATAAATTTGTATTGGTGTGTGTGCGTGTGTGTGTATTAGAATAAATATCTGATTCCATAGCCATTAGACTCCTAGAGCTGTCTACTCAATGCATGTTTTACTTGAAGCCAATCCTGTTTGATTCAGTGGGACTTTTGTGCTTTCTCTGCACAATTCTGATACTTTCTGAAAGCATTGTAAAACATCATTTTCCTTTCGAGCGTATCTGGAGATGGGCGAGGAAGACGTGGAAGGCAAGCTTGGGACTCGTAACAATGATCTTGAATTTCCATGATTTTGGAGATGATGGTCACCAAAGGTGTTTTGTGGCCCGGATTCATAATGTCATCGCTGAGGGGGCTATTGAAGTCTTCAAATACTCCTTTAAAGAATGGGAAGGTGTTACAGATGTTATGGCAGCCATGGGATGTGCAGTTAGGTAGTCCTGGAACTTCCGCTGTGTAGTAACGAGTTTCATTGACATTGATGCCTGTGGCCACTTCCTGTCAAAGGGGGAAGAAGGTGTAAGTTTGTTAATACGAAGGTGGGTCAAAAAGTAATGTCTCCATCACTCTTTATTTATTTCAGCGCTCCTGGACTATCTATGTATGATATGATAGAGGTAACCTTACTCTTCTGGTACAATCTTTTCTTTTTCCAATTGACCGATTAGAACCATTAATCTGAAGATAAAAGAAAGACTCGTCATTGAATTTCTGGCAAAAGAAGGTTGTACACCTAAGGAAATCCACCCTCGCTTGAAGAATGTTTATGATTTGTCCCCTTCTGACTTTTACCTGTTTGGACCTCTGAGGCCCCTTCCACACAGCTGAATAAGACCCTACATTTTCTGCTTTGAACTGGAACATATGACAGTGTGGACACAGATAACCCAGTTCAAAGCAGATCTTGTGGGATTTTCTGTCTTGATATTCTGGGATATAGCGCAGTGGAAGGGCCCTGAAAGACAACCTAAGTGGTTTCAGATTCAATGACTTGAATAATGTTAACACAGCTTTAAAATCATGGGCCATGAAGCAAAACCCTGAATTTTTCCAAAATGGTTTTGATGCCTGGATTCAATGATGGCTCAAATGTGTACAAATTGATGGTGACTATTCTGAACAGTAGAGGACAGTTCAGGCTATGATCTGTAGCAACTTCAGCTGTTATAGGTGCATTCATAATGTTTTTATGACCCAGGAGGTAATTTCTTTTTACCCACCCTTGTATATAATGAGACTATAAGCCAGAGAGACCTGTATACAGTCAGATAAAATGACTGCCTGAGAAAGTCACTACTTTCCTCTTGTAGGGTCCTGGGGGGCAAGGGAGGAATCTCAGGCCGACAGCACTGCCTTGAAATGTATATCTTTGACTGAATGCTTTTTTATTTGACTGCAACTTCTTTAGGATCATAGAAAGGGGAGAAATAATTTCAGCATACTTACATAGTGTTTGACAAGGTCTTTTCCTAGCTTGGCTAACTCCACAATATGTTCTGAGCTACAGTTGTGTTGAGAACACGGGGCCGCCGTCACCAAACTAAGGGCAAATATCAAGGCGGAGAAACCTGTTTGGGGAGCAAAGAGGCAAATCAGTGTGATGGTTCATCGTGACCAGTGAGCCAAATGTGGGCCGGAATCCTTGATCCCAGCATACACCATATCAATTTATGTATCCTTATCTACATAACATAGATGCTAAGAAACTTCGTGATTTGTGTCACGGGATGCCAACAAGAGAGTCCTGATGTGTATCAGCACTCTCGATGTTCACATGCACAACATGTATCCTGTTCCGCATTGGTCGCTTCTGATGGTTCCTCTGTAATAACTTACTATCCTTTCTGGATACAGAATTGCACAAATTCTAATTCCTACATGTTTAGATCCACTTTGGAAGATGAGATTCTAGTCATTTTCCCTTTCTCATTGCTACTGTTTCACATGCTATTCTCTCCCTTTCTCATGCTACTGTTTTGGAGATACTTCTCAGCAGAAGGTTCCTCCTTGTTCACCAAAACCAATCTTCACTTCCAATGTATAACTCCTATGACATGGAAGGTTGAGGCATAGGCAGAGCTTGCAATCCCATGCTAGATTTTGGTTGGGAAAGGACTACAGTTGAAAAAGTCCAAGCTTTGCCTGAAACAATTGGCCCTCCAGATGCTGATGAACCTTGGCTCCATGCCTTGCCATGGACCAAGCTGGTTAGGGCTAATGAGAACAGGAGTTCGATGGCCAAGGGGTAAAGAAAGCTACCCCAAAAAGGAGTAAATGTGAGGACTTCTTTTTTTATCTCATTCCAAGGTCAAGTATACAAGCAAGTACCAAGACCCAAATACATCAGTGACCCAAAAGTCTACATTCATACCATCTGCTTATTTTCCCATATTTCCCTATGGCACACTAATTAGAAAAGGTCTGTGGTGCAGCAGGTTAAACCGCTGAGCTGCAGAACTTTCTGATCGGAAGGTTGGCAGTTTTAATCCACGGACGTGAAGAGCTCCTGCTGTTAGCCCCAGCATTTGCTAACCTAGCAGTTCAAAAATATGAAATGTGAGTAGATCAATAGGTACCGCTTTGGTGACAATGCCGGCTCTGGCTTAGAAATGGAGATGAGCACACCCCCCCCAGAATTGGACTCGACTAGACTTAATGTCAAGGGAAAACCTTTACCTTACACTGATTAGACTTGGACACATAACATATAAAATATAATTTAAAATAATATAGAATAAAAGATGTAGCTAATAAGCTATATGCTATTATGCAATGTACTTACTCTTAAGAGCCAGCATGGTGCCTGGAGTAGTGAAAACAGCCACTGTCAACTTCCTGTTGCCTTTTGGGCTTCTGTGTTTGTCTTTGGGACTGTGGAAGCTGGCTTATATAGCCCAGGCTCCTCGATCATATCTCTCCTGCCCGACTACGTGACCTTTGCAGGGTTTCTTCCCTTCTGTGACAAATGCGCAAGTGGGATGTGGGACTGATTTTGATCAATTTCCTCTAATCACAGATTTGGGCTCCTTGGTGATGATTATCAGGCAAACCCAGGGAATTCTTTGAATTCAATGGGTGACTGGACCTCTCCATTGCACGGCTGACCTGGCAGTGCCCACAATGAGTCCCTTGCCTCCTGCACTCCGGGTGTCTCTACACTGAAATAGATGCAGTTTGACACCAACTGAACTGCCATGGCTCAATGCCATGGGCTCATGGTTGTTCTACCATGTCCTTAGCTTCCTCTGCCAAAGAGTGTGGATGCCTCCCCAAACTACAACTTCCAGAATTCCATTGTATTTGGTCTGCAGTGTTGCTCTCTCCTCAAAGTCTCCAGAGTTCTTGTCAAAGCTAGACTTCCCAATTTCTTGCGTTCTTAGCCTGTCTTCTTTTGTTCTCTGGAAGCTGTTGAAGAGGAGACCCAAGAGTTTCAGTGCTTCCCAAACTCTCAAGGGGGACTTTGGACCCCCATCTTTTGGGTCTGAAATGCCCCTCACACACCGGAGGGTTGGCAATTCAGCCACTGGGAGCCATTGGAAGCACAGGTACAAAATGGACCCATAAGTCAACTTCTGGGTCACTTCCGGAGGTGAAATAAAGGGCCCAAAACAAAGTGTCCCCCAGTAATTGAGCTAGACCTTCTGAGATGAGTTTTGAGGTCCTTGTGTTGGGAGCAGACTTGCGGGAAAAGGCGGAATCAAATTATGTTTTTTGAGCGTGTGTTTTCAGAGTATTGGCCAAGCTCCAAGAATCACACCAGACCTTTTGAAAACCATTGTTTGGCCTTGTGTTCATGATTTCTGGGGGCAGATGTACAGGAAGAACGTCTGAAGGAGCTCGAGAAGAGACGCCTGAGGAGACAGGACAGACATGTTCCAAATAGTTGAAAGGCTGTCCCATTGAGAAGAAGGCAAGCTTGTTTTCTGCCGCTCCGAAGACTAGAAGTAATGGAATCAAATGGCAGGAAACAAGATTCCACTTAAACATAGATAATTTCATGATGATAAAAGCTGTTTGGCAGTGGAATATGCTGCCTTTTTTGGAGATTTTTAAACTGAGACTGGGTGGCCATCTGTTTGGAGGGCTTTGGTTGTGTCTTCCTGCCTGGCAAAATGGGGTTAGACTGGATGGCTTTTGGGAGACCCTTCCATGTTTATATTATTCTATGATCTTACTGTTAGCCTTATCTAAAGCACAGCTATTTAATCAACTGTGTTGATTTACCATTTAGCAGGTCTCCAGGATTCAAGGTGATGTGTAGTCTATGATCATGTTATTTTACTCATAGATTTTGCACACATTTACTGTTTGTGCCACAATATATTAGTCTAAATCATTGCAAGCCTGTTTTCACTTGAATTTCAGCATGGATCCACCTGAGAAATGAGCCATTGCACCGATATATAATTATTCCAGTCCTCAATACCAGTGCATTTCAGAAATGCAATTGCTTTGCTTGCAGTCTGAACGAGCGACTCACAGTCAATCTGAGATATGAGTTGAGATTTGTACACAGCATTAGAAAAGAGAGGGAAAACAAGAATTGCTTTGCAGAAATCTGGTATCTGCTCATGATCTGTGTGCGCAACTGGAAATCTCGGTTTCCATCCCCTCCTCTACACCCGGAAATGGTTTCAAATATTTTTTTTTGTTATCTTGCCCCATGATCTGATTCTTTCCATTTGTGTCAAAGGCTTGGCATGGCAACTTTGTCACTCAATGGGTTTTATTAATAACAGAAAATCCCAGATCCGTGCCTTGCATATGCATGAACTTTCAGCCTTTGACAATACATTCTCAATACCCCTGTTCAGAGGCAAGTCCCCTTGAGATGAGTGGGGCCAGGCATAGGGTTACAGCCTTTGGGGCCTCTGCAGTGTGACCCCTTTTGAAGCTAAAGGCATCTTGATGCTCAC
The DNA here is from genome assembly GCA_030556195.1 of Anolis apletophallus. Classification (NCBI taxonomy): domain Eukaryota; kingdom Metazoa; phylum Chordata; class Lepidosauria; order Squamata; family Anolidae; genus Anolis; species Anolis apletophallus. The sequence continues at coordinate 87,450,774 of JARBWK010000011.1, forward strand.
ATCTGCTGCTGAGTGTCATCTTGGCATCTCCTAGCAACATGCCCATCTCCTAGCAACACAGGACACACTCTGACGGTACACATGGGTTGCTGCTGGTGCCGCTGTTTGCCTTGAACTGCCAAAGCGGAGCCATGGAAGGCTTGGGCGCCTCTGCGGCCTTTTGGAAACACATCAACCAGCTGTGCCTGAATCAATTTCCCTGTGGGATCGGGAGCTGGGTAAGAAAGGGAGTGCTTTGAAGCCTCCTTGTCTTTTCCCCCTATGCGTTTTGCCCAGGAAACACACTTTGGAGTATTCATAAGGCTTTGTAGAGGCCTTCATGCGATGCCATTCGAATGCTACACAGCCCTGCACTATGATTTCGTTGTAACTGTCCCTGTTCCGTCCCAACAGAATGGTGCATTTCCAAGGACATTGCAAAACAAGGACATTGGTTCACAGTGCAGACAACTTGTGTGCACATGTTGCCACAGGCAAAAAGGTATTGTGATGGTCATAATCCATTTGGAGGACTAAATTCTTTGAATTTCGAAAGACATTCAGTCCTAAAAGAATGAGATATATTACTCAATCAAAAATGAATCACCACTGAGTATGTCCCCATTCCATGCTACACTGAAGCTTTATCTGTCTTAGATTGCCAACGTTAAGTTCAGGCAGATCATTTTTTTCTCAAAAGGCCTGAGGATGTTAATAATAATTATTATAATACTTTATTTACATTCCGCCTTCTCTCCTCGAGGGGTGCATCACAACAAAAGATGGCAAACATTCCATGCCAGATCCAATGCATAAATAGAAACTTAAAGTAATCAGTTAATCTACATCTAACATAATAGACATTAAACATAAATTATGTAAACAACATATAACAGTAAGTAAAAATCATTATTAAAATGTAATACAGCCAATGGAGCCGGCGAGATCAACCAAGTCAACTAAGCCAAAACCAACTGAGTCAGAGTATTGTGACAAATTCGGAACAGGACTATTGAATGAATGTTGACTTCTAGTCATTCTCCTCTCCATATGCCAGTGTGCAGAAATAAATTTTTAATTGTTTTTGAAGGAGAGGAAGGAGGGGGCCATTTAAATTTTTTAAGAGAGGGAATTCCAGAGGTGGGGGCAATCACGGAAAAGGCCCTGTCATTCATTTATTTATTTGCAGTATTTGTATACTGCCCTTTTCAACCCCAAAGAGGACTCGGGTGTTCACAGTATTGGCAACAATTTGATGCCATTGATTCAAAATAGTATAAAACATCAAAATTGACCATTCCCTGATAAAACATTAAACATTATTGAACACATCACATAAAATAACATCATATATCACACAAAGACATAGCTATCAGCTGTTCTTGAGACGGGGTGGGACTGAGAAGGGCCTCCTCTGCTGACCGCACGGGTCGAGATGGTTTATATGAGGAGATGCGATTTGACAAATAGCCTAGATCTGAGCCATTTAGGACTTTATGGGTAATAACTAGCACTTTGTATCTATCGCCTGGGAGCAGACCGCAGCCAGTGGAGCTGCCGCAACATCACAAAAGTTCTCTCCCTGTGCGGTGCTCCAGCTAGCAACCTGGCTGCCGATCTCTGAAGCAGTTGAAGCTTCCGAACTGTTTTCAAAGGCAGCCCCACATAGAGAGTGTTGCAGTAGTCCAAGAGGGATGTGACTAAGGGACAGGCACAGGATAGGGATTCTGTTACTGTACCGACCACCCCGCTGCACTACAGTCTCCCTACTTGAGCTAGCAGGAGTGGTCTCGAGCCTGCCGTCAGAGTGCCAACGGCTTATTGTGCTGGGGGACTTCAATGTTCATGCCGAGTCCACACTGTCAGGAGCGGCTCAGGACTTCATGGCCGCCATTGCAACCATGGGCCTGTCCCAATTAGTATCAGGTCCCACTCATAGCACCGGACACACATTGGATCTGGTTTTCTGTCAGGGATGGGGTGAAGGTGCCGGGGTGGAGGAGCTGACATTCACTCAGTTGCCATGGACAGAGCACCACCTGATCAGGTTTAGACTTATTGTGCCTTCCTACCTCCGCAGGGGTGGTGGACCCATTAGAATGGTCCGCCCCAGGAGACTTATGGATCCGGATGGCTTCCTGATGGCTCTTGGGGATTTTCCCACCTCCTCGGTAAGCGACCTTGTCGAGGCTCTGGTCTCTCTCTGGGACAGGGAGATGACCAGGACTATAGACACAATCGCTCCAGAATGCCCCCTCTCGAGTAACCGAGCTAAACCAGCCCCTTGGTTCACTGAGGAGCTGGCAGTGATGAAGCGAAAGAAGAGGTGGCTAGAGCGCGTGTGGCGGCGGAAGCGGAACAGCTCAGTCCAAGCACGTCTGGTTGCCTTTTTAAGAAGCTATGATGCAGCAATATTGGCCACAAAAGAATCTCTTGCGGCCGATATTGCGTCCGCTAAGAACCGTCCAGCTGAGCTGTTCCGAGTTGTCAGAGGACTATTAAATCCGTCTCAGAGCGAGATCCCTGACAACTCGACAGATTGCTGTGAAGCATTTACTCGGTTCTTCGCAGACAAAGTTGCACTGATCCGTTCCGACTTCAACGCCATGTTAACAGCAGTATCTGAGGATGTAACATAAGCATCTGCTTGTCCAGTTTTAATGGATTCTTTTCCATTGGTTCAGCTCGAGGATGTGGACAAGATCCTTGGAGAGACGAGGTCCACCACATGCATCCTAGCCCCCTGCCCATCCTGGCTGATCAAGGAAGCCAGAGGGGGTTTGGCAGAGTGGGTGAAGGTGGTGGTTAATGCCTCCTTACAGGAGGGCAAGATTCCAGCCAGCCTAAAACAGGCTGTTATAAAACCACTGTTGAAAAAACCATCACTGGATCCCACTCAATTAGTCAACTTTCAGCCAGTTTCCAATCTTCCCTATTTGGGCAAAGTCATGGAATGTGTGGTGGCCTCACAACTCCAGGGGTTCTTGGTAGACACGGATTATCTAGATCCAGCACAGTCTGACTTTAGGCCGGGACATGGCACTGAAACAGCCTTGGTCGCCTTAGTAGATGATCTATGCTGGGAGCTAGACAGGGGGCTGCTGGACCTCTGTTGGTTCTGCTGGACCTCTCAGCGGCCTTCGATACCGTTGACCACAGTATCCTTCTGGGACGCCTTGCAGAAATGGGACTTGGAGGTACTATTTTGCAGTGGCTCCGGTCCTTTCTCAAGGGACAGTCTCAGAAGGTGTTATTGAATGACACCTGTTCGACTCCACAACTGTTGTCTTGTGGAGTCCCCCAGGGTTCAGTACTGTCCCCAATGTTATTTAACATCTACATGAAGCTGCTGGGGGAGATCATCCGGAGTTTCAGAGTACAATGTTATCTGTATGCAGATGACGTCCAGATCTGTCACTCCTTTCCACCTGTTACTAAGGAGGCTGTTCAGATCTTAAACCGGTGCTTGGCTGCTGTGTCAGACTGGATGAGGGCTAGCAAATTGAAATTGAATCCAGACAAGACAGAGGTTCTCCTGGTCAATCGCAAGGTCAACAGCCTGTGTTGGATGGGGTTACACTCCCCCTGAAGACGCAAGTTCATCGCCGAGCCTGGAACCCCAGGTTTCGACGGTGGCTTGGGGAGCTTTTGCACAATTAAGACTTGTGCACCAGCTTCGCCCATACCTTGAGAAGTCTGACCTGGCCACGGTAGTCCACGCTCTGGTTACATCCCGAATAGATTACTGCAACGCGCTCTACGTTGGGCTGCCTTTGAAGACGGTTCGGAAACTTCAGCTAGTACAACGGTCGGCAGCCAGATTATTAACTGGGACGACATACAGGGAACAAACCACCCCCTGTTATGTCAGCTCCACTGGCTGCCGGTCCATCCCCAAGCCCAATTTAAAGTGCTGGTTTTGGCGTATAAAGCTCTAAACGGTTCTGGCCCAGTTTACTTGTAAGAACGCATCCACCCCTATGTTCCATCTTAAAATCCAAGATCATCCGGAGAGGCCCTGCTCTCACTCCCGTCTACAGCTCAAATGCGCCTGGCGGAGACGAGAGACAGGGCCTTCTTGGTGGTGGCTCCCTGCCTATGGAACACGCTCCCGACGGAGGTAAGATCGGCTATATCCCTCCTGGCTTTCCGAAATAAACTAAAGGCATGGTTCTGGGACCAGGCGTTTGGACATATGTAAGGCAGCATGTTAAAGGGACAATCTGGAATGACAATACAATCGACAAGACTGGTCTACTGTTTAAATGATGGCTTTTGTATGTTTTTAAATTATGTATTGTTTTTAACTAGGATATGTTTTATCTGTGATTTTATTATTGTAATCATGTGTAGTAGCCTCTTAGCGGGGCTGATTGTAAGCCGTCCTGAGTCCCCCTTTGGGAGTTGACAAGTGACAGGGTATAAATGCAGTAAATAAATAAATCGATAGATAAGGCTAGATCTGGCGTCTCAAGGT
>JARBWK010000011.1:87455329-87506360 GCA_030556195.1 Anolis apletophallus
ATAACAAAGGTAAGGCGGACACAACATTGCTCCTGAAAAACCTTTCTTTCATTTATAATATTCTAATTAATATGAATCAAAATGTAATAAAATCCAAGCTTGATGAGCAATACCCTCTAAATGTCCAATTCTAGATTTTTTAATGAGTGTTTAACAGCGTTCACACTTTGCTGCATTTTGGCCTGGCCTTTCCTTCCACTGGGAGCATGTCCCCATTCCATGCTACACAGAAGCTTTATCTGTCTTAGATTGCCAATGTAAAGTTCAGGCAGATCATTTCTTTCTCAAAAGGCCTGACGATGTCAATTACTCCTTAATTAATATCTAGGCCAGTTTTAGGTAAAGACAGTGTAGATATTGAAGTTAGGAGTGTATCCGTACTTCTTAATCAGAGTGGTTTGTTACCGTTTGAACTGCCCTTGCTTTATCCCAGAGCTATCCAAACATTTTGTGTTGGTGATGCACCTTTTTGACATGAAGCATTTCACGACACAGTTATTCAGTTCTACTAGCAAATGGAAGGTTAAGCTAACCCCTTATAAGAGATAGAGACACAGATATCAATTGTCATAACAGAAGGTATAAGGACACAACATTGCTCCTGAAAACCTTTCATTTATAATATTCTAAGATTAGTATGAATCAAAATGTAATAAAATCCAAGCTTGATGAGCACACTTCTCTAAATGTCCATTAATTCTAGATTTTTTAATGAGTGTTTAACAAGGTTCACACTTTGCTGTTTTGGCCTGGCCTTCCTTCCACCAAGCAGGTCTTTTTACATCCAGGCCTTCCTGTCTCTGGTACAGAACAAGTCCCACTTCCCACCAAGCATGGCCAAAACTCTTGGCAGCCATGCCTTCCTTCCCATCAAGCTGCCCTTCCACGGTGGGCCTCCACCGCCGGAGGAAGAGACCACAGAAGCGCTGATTGAGTTTCTGAGAAGTCCCGGCTCGCCTTGGGTTCTGCCGTGTGACTGCAGTGCCATGGACCAGCATCTGAGAGAGCTAGCGGTGCACTGGCCGCACATAATTAAAGACAGCTTCATCCTCTCTTACTTCCGGTCACTCCGGATCATCAACAAAGATGTGAGTGGAGTCTGGACAGAAAGTTTGAAATGTACACTGTGCAATGGCTTGAAAGAAAGATGGTATCTGACATCAGAAAGGATTGCTAAGATGTATAAAAATAGTTCTAAGGGTTTATTTCAGTTATAAGCAAACCCAGTCCTGGGGGCTGGATGCGGCCCCTTGGGCTCTTTTCTCAGGCCTTCCTTTCTCTCATCAGCCCTCCCTCCCTTCTCTCCCCTCCCTCTTTCTCCTTTCTTCCCTCCCACTCTTCCATCCTTCCTTCCTTCTTTCCCCTCTCATTCCCTCTCTCCCTCTTTCTCCTTCCTTAGTTCTCTTTCCTCCCTCCCATACCTCCCTCCTTCATTTTCCCTTCCCCATTCCCTTCCACCCTTTCATCCTTCCTTCCTCTTCTCTTCCTCCTTACCTTCCTTCCATCCTTCTCTTCCTTTCTTCTTCTTTTCCTTCCTCCTTCCCTTCCATTCTTCCATTCCACCCTTTCATCCTTCCTTCCTTTTTGTCTTTCCTTCCTTCTCTCTTTCCTTCCTCCTTACCTTCCTCCCCTCTTTCTCCTTCCATCATTCCTTCCTTTCCAACCTTCCATTCTTCCTTTCCTCTTTCCGCTCTCATTCCCTCTCTCCCTCTTTCTCCTTCCTTCCTTCCCTTCCTTCTCGCTTTCCTCACTCCCTCATTCTCCTTCCCTCCACTCCCTTCCACCCTTTCATCCTTCCTTCTTTCCTTCTCTCTTTCCTTCCTCCTTCCCTTCCATCCTTCTCTTCCTCTCTTCCTTCCTTTTCCTTCCTCCTTCCCTTCATTCTATCCTTCCCATCCACACTTTCATCCTTCCTTCCCTTTTGTCTTTCTTTCCTTCCTCCTTACTTCCCTCCCTTCCTCACCTCCCTCTTTCTCCTTCCTTCTCTCTTTCCTCCCTTTCTCATTCTCCCTACCTCCATTCCCTTCCACCTTTTCATCCTTCCTTCTCTTTTTCCTTCCTCCTTCCCTTCCTTCCAGCCTTCTCTCCTTCTTCCTTCCTCCTTCCCTTCATTCTTTCCTCCCCTTCCACTCTTTCATCATTCTTTCCCTTTGTCTTTCCTTCCTTCTCTCATTCCATCCTGCTTACCTCCCTCCCTCTATTACCTCCATCTTTCTCCTCCCATCCTTCCCTTCCTCCCTTTCGTCCCTTTTCTCTTTTCTTCCTCCTTCTCTTCCTCCTGTCCTTCCTTACCTCCCTCTTTCTCCTTCCATCCTTCTTTCCCTTCCACCCTTTCATCCTTCCTTACCTCTTTCCTCTCTCATTCCCTCTCTCCCTTTCTCTTTCCTTCTTTCCTTCCTTCCTTCTCTCTTTCTTCCCTCCTTCATGCTCCCTCCCTCTGTTCCCTTCCACCCTTTTGTTGTCATTGTTTTATATGCTTATGTATTTGTGTATTTTATGTGTGTTGCACTTTGAGTGCTTTTGTGAGCCGACCCAAGTCCCTTTGGGGAGATGGTGGTGGGATATAAATAAAGCTTTATTTATTATATAGTGACTGTTGGAAATGTGAGGAAAAAGTGGGCACTTTTAAAATCATGTGAAATACTGGGTACAAATACAGATGATTTTAGAAGAAAATATTAAAGTCAAATTTGAAATGAAACAAACCTCTCTCTGCTTGGGGTGATAGAAATTGTGGGAGGTTATTGCTATGCATGACAGTGGCAGCAAGAATTCTCTCTGCTCAAAGACTCAATGATTCCATCACAAGACAATTGGCTTATGCTCAAAGAAAGGGACTAAAGGAAAATTAGTTGGAGGGGCAGAATTGTTATTGGGGAGTGAAATAGAGCAATTTGGAGCGGCTGTGGGTAGTGAGATCCATGCCGCGGATAGCCAGAAACCGAGACCATGAGCCAAACCTATTAAGCAACAAGTGGCCCTGTGGGTCCGTGCAGTTGGCACACATAAGGAAACTCAATCTGATGAAATGATGCTCACCAAGTTGGAGAGAAGTCACCAAAGATTTTATTAAAGTCAGCTGAAGTGATGCCAGCCTGTGGCAGCCCGCCAATGAGAGAGTGCCAGCTGCCTTCTATGTAGATTTCCCTCTGTCCAATGGCTGGAGAGGGGCTGGCAGGTCCCAGAACAATGGGTAAAGAAATTACTTGTTATTGGATTAACTATCCCTGGTGTGAAGAACGCAATAGACCTGATGAGTCCCCAGAACCTTTGTTGTCCCCTTATGTATCAGTCTTGATTGAATCTAGTGCCCTGAGCACAGGAATTCCATTTAAGTTCCTGCAGCAAGTGGACCCTGTATTTGATGGACCCGGGTCCATGGATTAAGGAAGACATGCATAGGGGATCGGTTGGTCTGTGGGGAACTTGTAGGGTCCCAAGGCCCACCAAGGTTCAAACAGCAATGGCGGGATGAAGGTCTCAGTGCAAGAGAGGGGATTATGGATTAGGTAGTAAAGAGAAGGGAGGGTTATAGGGAAACCCAGAGCCCCTGGAAGACTAGGAGCTAGGCAGAGGGGCTCGGGGGCTCCAGGGGAAGTCTGAAGCAAAAGATTGCAGATACCAGGGAGGAACTATGGGTCCCAGTATCCGCGGTCCCCTTGGAGCCCAGTGGAGGCAAGCTGTTTAGGTTTTATGAATGTCAAATAGGGATGTGTTTGGGTCTGCGATGTGATTTGAAAATAATGGTGGGAAAGCAGAAGGAGACACAGGGAGTTTGTAGAAAGTTTTGATACTTTTATTAAAAGATTAGGATTAGGTTGTGTAGTTCTCCAGGGGGCTGCTGGCGGCTGCTGGACCCCTCCAGAGTGAGGGTGGCTGCCAGTGATTTAATCGGTGCACGAGTTGGGACAAGGAATATCTGCTGAACACTCCGCTGCATGTGATGTCAACTCTTTAGTGCCTGCCAGTACTCTAGGATTGTATAATTTGGTATCTTTGCATGCCAGACAGAAGTTTTGAGATAAAATCATGGACTGAGAATTTATTTTAGTTTTGTTTGTCTCCTTAAATATGTATGTTGACTTGTTTTCTTCCTCTTCTCAGGTGACTGAAATTGATGCAGGCTTATTAAAGTTTCCAAATTTGGAAGAGCTCATCCTGAGCACAAATCAGATCAGCAGAATCGATTCCACTAACCTCCCCCTGACGCTGAAGGTAAACCAACGCATTAAAAGGCAACAATTGCAGTTGTGTGTGTAGGAGATTCGCCTTCCACCACCTGGCACCCTCCAGATGGATTGGATCTTAGCTTCTATCCTCCCTGTGAGTGTATGGTTGCACATTGACATTACAGAAGAGATGGCTGGGTGTGTGCCTTGACATTTGATCCAAGTATGCTGGCATTCAGCATAGGGACTGTATGACGTAACTCCGATAATATCGACAGTGCACCGAAGCCTTGTGGGATTTGGGCTTGGCCAAAATCCTACATTGGCTCCCCCTTCCCTTTCCCTCTGGCAGGTGCTGGAGCTTTGTGGGAATAAAGTGGACAGCTTGAAGGACCTGTGTGCCCATGCACCGCCATCACTCCAGCACCTTGGCCTGGGCCACAACTGCGAGCTGGGCTCACCCGAGGAGCGATACCTCACGGCCAATTTCTGGTAACAGCAAGCTCTGGAGGAGTCAGGAATAGTACTGGTGTATAGTCAACCCACCACATTCACTGGGTTGAGGGGCATAGGACCCTCTTGAAAGTGGAGTTGGGATGGAAACACTTTTCTAGGAATCTCTAGGTCTTCCAGCAAATAGAGAGAGGCATAAGCTGATGATAATATATTTATTACCCACATCTCCTTGCAGCTTGAGGAGGGATACAACACCAATAAAACACTATTAAAATATAAGATACACAGAGTTAAAATGTAGGTTAAAATTCACACGCTAAATTGTCTGGGTAGGCCTGCCAGAAGAGAGAGGTCTTAAGTTGTGTCTTAAATTCCAACCACTGATTTAACTTAAGCAGAAAGGCAGGGGGGTAAAAAAAAGTCTCTGGAAATGGATTGAGATTTTCCAGTTTTGTTTTGATTCTTGTCAAATAATAATAATAATATAACACTTTATTTATAATCCACTTTATCTCCCCAAGGGGACTCAGAGCAGATTACAAGATACAAAGACAGGCAAACATTCAATGCCTTTAATACAGTGAAATAAGAATTACACAAATACACAGAGCAAGTTAAAGGCTTCCCCTTTAATCTCCAGCTTCTGGAGGTTGGTGCTCAAACTCTGGCCTTAGGGAGGTGCTCTTGTTCCATTTCCAAGTCAAGGAGTCTATTGTCCATAGACACCTCCTGGTCGTGTTGCCAGCATGGCTGCATGGGCGCCTTTATAACCTTCCCACCAAAGCGGTACCTATTGATCTACTCACATTTGCATGTTTACGAACTGCTAGGTTGGCAGGAGCTAGGGCTAACAGCAGGATCTCACCCCAACCTGCGGCTTCAAACTGCCAACCTTCAGGTCAGTAGATTCAACAGTTCAACAGTTTAACCTGTTTGGTCACCCACAACCAAGTAGCCAGACATTCAATTTCTGAAAATACTGAGTTAATTTCAACTGACTTAGGGAATAAAACATCCATGGGAATACCAGGGGTTCCCTAGGAATGCTTTGGGCGAGGGAGAAGTCTCCAATGAAATGCGAACGAACAGGAACAAAACCCATCCGGATCGGCCATAGAGTGGGTTCCCCAGCAGGCATCCTTGGATCACTGAACACATCTCTGAAAATGTGAGTCCGCTTGCCCAGAAAGATGTCTTTTCTTCTTGCTTTCAGGCCGAGATTGGTCTCCCTGGACTTGAGCTACAACAATTTCACCAACTTGCTAAGCCTCATTTCCAAGCTGATGACACTGGAGACACTCCGGATCTTAGTGCTGCAGGGGAACCCGCTCTCTCTGCTCCCCGTTTATCGGGGCTTCACCATTGACAGCCTCCCGCAGCTCTGCACCCTAGACGACATGACGGTGACCCCAGACGAGAGGCGGTACTTCTTAGGCTTGGCACATGAACCAGGTGAGGCATCCTTCACTTAAGATGGTGGGCTACAGGAACGGAAATATCCAAGCGCAAAAGACAGTAACTGTTTGAACTGAGCAAGGCTAGAAGGAAGATTGCAATCAAGGTAAAGCTTTCCATATTGAAGCAAAGCAGAAGGGTTTATTGAGATGGTGTTCTTACAAAAGTCATTCATTTGGGATGTTTGTTGAACATTGCTGGGTGGAGAGTTCTCTTTACAGTCTTTTGCTCTACAGAGCAGACTCCAGTCTCTCTCTGTCATGACACAATTACAGCATATTTAGCCACATCGAATCCCCTTTGGGAGGGAAGAAGCATGATAGAAATGTCATCATCATCACCACCACCATCATTATTATTACTACACTATGTAAGAAAATTTGGAAAAAAATCTGTTACTGGTTTGTGTCATTTTCTGTTTCATTGTACGATACTTACTCTGAAAGTAGTAGTTCTTCTCCAGAAACTTCGTTTTTGTGGCTGTTTTCAAAACTATAGCAAAATGTGCTGCAGCAGAATGTGGTTTAATACACTTTTTCCATGTTTTTATGATCAAACCAATTAGGAAATGACATTGATAACCCAGGAACAAGAATCGTGTTACGTAGTGTTGTTATTATTTTATACTCCCCCTTTCTCCCAGCATTGGATTCAACGTGTTTTACAACATTTCAAAGCACAGTGCAACACAACAACTGTTAACACGAAAGTTAAAGCAGAATCAAACCAGATTTCTACTTTAAAAAATAATATTATAATATACTTTATTTATATTCTGCTCTATCTCCCCGAAGGGCCCCAAAGCGGATTACAGAATACATATATGACAAACATTCAATGCCATTATAAAATTAACAAAGACAGGCAGTACATAGACAGAGGCAAGGCTTCCCTATTTTTCCATGTCCGGCATCTGGAGGCTGTGCTCGACTTCGCCATACGGACGTGCTGTTGTTCCATTTTCCATGACGAGGAGCCTGTTGTCTGTGGACACCTTCCGGATTGAATTGCATGACGTCAGGAGTGCCTTTTACCTGGTGGTACATAATTATCTACCCACATTGCTGTTTTTGAAACACCAGATAAGCAGAAGCTAAGACTGACAGCCGGAGCTCACCCTGACCCGCAGCTTGAACTGCCAACCTTTCTGTCAGCATGATTTTCTGTAGCTGGCGGTTTAACCCACTATGCTAACCACGGCCCCATTTTTTTTCATGTCAGGAGTGACTTGAGAAACTGCAAGTCACTTCTGGTGCGAGAGAATTGGCTGTCTTCAAGGATGTTGCCCAGGGGATGCCTAGATGTTTTACCATCCTGTGTGAGGTTTCTTTCATGTCCCCTCATGGAAGCTGAAGCTGACAGACGGGAGCTCACTCCCCGAATTCAAAACGCCAACCTTTCAGTCAGCAGTCCTGCTGGCACAAGGGTTTAACCCATTGTTCCACCGGGGGCTCCTACCACAGCCCCATAAAGATGGAATGTTTTTTTAAATCCCACATTTCAAATAGCAAAAAAAACCCAAAACAACAACATACCCCTATTAAAAGCCCTGTCTGTTAAAAACCAATTCCGAAATTGAACCATACTTGGCACACAGAACTCCCACAATCAACAGAAAATACTAGAAGGGTTTGGTGGGCATTGACCTTGAGTTTTGGAGTTGTAGTTCACCTGCATCCAGAGAGCACTGTGGACTCAAGCAATGATGGATCTGGACCAAACTTGGCATGAATATTCAATATGTGCAAATGTGAACACTGATGGATTTTGGGGAAAATAGACCTTGACATTTGGGAGCTGTAGTTGCTGGGATTTATAGTTTGCCTACAATCAAAGAGCATTCTGAACCTCACCAACGGTAGAATTGGGCCAAACTTCCCACACAGAACCCCCATGACCAACAGAAAATATTGTGTTTTCTGATGGTCTTTGGCTCCCTCTGACCCTCCCCCCTCATCCCCCCCAGGGGTCCCGACCCCCAGGTTGAGAAACACTGCCTTAAACCATTTTGATGACTTAAATAGCTTCACCGACATGAGTTTTGTGGACTAAAACTCCCAGAATCCTCCAGGGCCATGTTGGATAATGGATTCTGGGAGTGCTAGTCCCTCCCGAGTGAATCCTGGTGCTTGTGAAAAACATGTAGACAACCAAGAAGGAAATAACAGATATTTATTTATCGTGTCAGAAACAAGTTGAGGGTACAGTTAAAATGCATTTAAAAACACAAAGTGTCCTTTGACCAGTAGCTGGCCACTTGGAGTGCCTCTGGTGTCACAGCGAGAAGGTTCTCCATTGTGCATGTGCAGGTTGTAGTGTAGTAAGTGGTCTGTGGAAATAACAGATGAGACAATCCTCTAAGGGGAAATGTGAATGGAAGTTTGATAACCAGTTCCTTGAATTCTGAGATGCAGGGGAGGTGACTTACAATCTCCCCCTTGTTCTTTCTATCAAAGTGTTCGTATTATCAAAAGATGTGATCTGGATGGCTGATGCTGAGCAAAGTAGGTACTGCCCACACAAAAGAAAAGGAGGTCTCCCCAAAATTGGAGAAACTCTGAATTCTACAGAAGGACCACAAAGGGGAACATTGGGAGGAAGTGGCTGGTTGCCTAGGAGCCCAAGGAGGACATGCTCAATGTCCGGGGGGAAATGTTCGAGAAGGAAATTAGTGAGCTGGGTTGTTGTAGATTTTTCAGAGGATGCCTGCCATAGATGCAGGCGAAACATCAGGAGAGAATACTTCTAGAACATGGCCATACAGCCTGAAAAACCTACAACAACCCAGTGATTCCGGCCATGAAAGCCTTCGACAATAAACCAGTGAGCAATGAAATGAAAGGGATCCTGAAAAGGAGGCATGTCACAATCCAACCTTGGGTTGTCGTCTACTTTTCCTGGAACATCATCCCTGCTCCCCAGCGTCTCCTGAAGGTGTGAGTCCTTCATTTTTCTGGAGTGACCCCTAATGATCAAACCAATCAAGCCTCCTCTCTAACCAGCCACACTTAGAGAATGTGGGCCCTTTCTCACCATACATTTATACCACTCTGATTTCACATTAACCACCATATCTGCATCTTATGGGTAGTTTGGAGAGGCTTTAATGCGCTCTGGTAGAGAATGCTAAGCCCCTTTCTTTAAGCTACAGATCTCTGGATTCCAGAGGAAGGAACTGGGGCAGTTGAAGTGGAATCATAGCGCTATAACTGTGTGGCATGAAAGAGTTTGAAAAGCATGCAAAGTGCACCACAATTGGAAGAATTCATTGTCATTTTCTGCTTTAATTCACTCTCCTTGACACAGCTCGGAAACATGGCTTGTTTGGATTATTATTATTGCCATCATTTTTATTATTTACCGTACGTGTATCCTGCTTTCTCTCTCTCAAGGAGACTCAAAGCGGATGACAACCCTTTGAATTCCCCAGCTGTATTGAGTACATCCATCTATATGTCTCTTTTCCTACTGCCTTTCATTTTACTGTTATTGTCTTTTCCAATAAGTGACATTGTATTGCGAAGTATGATAGCCTTCGTTTAATCATTTTGGCTTCTAGGAAGTATTCACAGACATTTTCTACTTTAATTTGTTGCCCTCAGCACAGATAAAAAATGTTGCTTCTTTGGATGAGGATGATGATTTATAGTATTCCCACTTTCTCTCTGTCAAGAAGACTCAAAGCAGTTGACAGCTCTCCACATTCCCCAGCTTTCTTGAGTACATCACTATAACATAATCTCTCTGTATTGTCAAAGGCTTTTATGGCTGGAATCACTGGGTTGCTGTGAGTTTTCTGGGCTGTATGGGCATGTTTTAGAAGCATTCTCTCCTGATGTTTTGTCTGCATCCTCAGAGGTTGTGAGGTATGTTGGAAACTAGGAAAATGGGATTTATATAACTGTGGAATGATGTCCGGGGTGGAAGAAAGTACCAGTATTTTTAAAAAAAACAACTCCAAAGCCATAACAGTAAATAAAGATCAAAACTCAAAAACAGGGGAATTCCAGACAAGAAACATTCAGGGCCAGATAATCACCTCCCAACAAAGGATTCCCCCAGGCAGCAAGAAGCCAGACTTTGAAAGTGGTAGACCATTAAATACTAATCAAGGTGGCCAAGTGCAGCATTCACACCTGCCTCAAACAGACAAGAGTTCTTTCTACCAGCCTGGAAATTCCAGAGATATACTGTATAAACCCCATAATCTCTCTGTTTTCTTATTTTCTTTAATTTTACTATTATCATCTTTTCCAATACGTGACATTGTAGTGTGATGTGTCCAAAGTATGATAGCCTCCATTTAGCGTATCCAAAGTACGATAGCCTCTGTCAGGGTTTGGGTAGTTTTCCAAGTACAAAAACACAAACCTCATTTAGCAGAGTAAAAATGCAGCAGCTTCAGCTCAGCCCAGAAGTAATGTGGTCATTGAGAAAATCCTTGGTATAAAAGTAACTTACTTTATTGTAAGCATAACATAAAACATCCACACAGGGAAACATCCTCCCAGGGAACGTCCACACAGGGGAACGTCCACACAGGGAAAAATCCACCAAGGAAGGAATACAAAATAGAAAGAAGTATTTAAGAACATAACAATTAGACCCCACCTTTCTCTTGGAACCTAATTGGTAAGCAACTCAACTGTACCTTATTACAATCAAATTAACATCAGTGAAATACTTAAAGGTACCAATATAATTTTGCAACATAATACTTTCAACAGCCTCTATAATTTTGCTTCTAGGTTTGATTTGCTCAAGCTTTCATTTATTGATTTTTTATGGTAATTCCTAGCTATAGAACTCTAGGTTTAAGGTACAAATCATAGAATCATAGAGTTGGAAGAGACCTCGTGGGCCGTCCAGTCCAACCCCATTGTGCCAAGAAGCAGGAAAATCGCATTCAAAGCACCTCCGACAGATGGGCATCCAGCCTCTGCTTAAAAACCTCCAAAGAAGGAGCCTCCACCACACTCCGGGACAGAGAGGGATCTCCACTGCTGAACAGCTCTCACAATGAGAAAGTTCCTCCTTACGTTGAAGTGGAATCTCCTTCCCTGTAGTTTGAAGCCATTGTTCTGTGTCCTAGTCTCCAGGGCAGCAGAAAACAAGCTTACTCCCTCCTCCTTACGACTTCCCTCACATCTTGATCCATGGCCCTCATCATGTCTCCTCTCCGCCTTTTCTTCTGCATGCTAAACATGCCCAGCTCTTGAAGCCACTCCTCATTGAGCTTGTTCTCCAGACCCTTGATCCTTTGAGTCGCCCTCCTCTGGATACATTCCAGTGTAGAGTCAACCTCTCCCTTGAATTGCGGTGCCCAGAATTGGACACAGTGTGATTCCAGGTATGGTCTGACCTAGACAGAATAGAGGAGTAGCATGACTTCCCTAGATCTAGGCACTAGACTCCTAATGATGCATGCCAAAATCTCACTGGCTTTTTAATCTGCTGCACTGCATTGTTGGCTCATGTTCACTTTCCTGTCCACGAGGACTCCCAAGATCTTTTTCACACATATTGCTCTCGAGCCAAGTGACCTCCATTTTGTCTCTTTACATTTAATTTTTCCTGCCTAAGTGGAGTATTTTGCATTTGTCACTGTTGAACTTCCTTTTGTTAGCTTTGGCCAATCATCTCTCTAATCTGTTAAGATCTTTTTGAATTCTGTTCCTGTCTTCTGGAGTATTGGCTCTCCCTCCCAATTTGGTGTCACCTGCAAACTTGATGATCATGCCTTCTCACCCTTCGTCTAAGTCATTAATAAAGATATTAAACAGAACCGGGCCCAGGACGGAACCCTGGTTATGGCACTCCCCTCGTCACTTCTTTCCAGGACTAAGAGGAAGCTTTGGGGAGAATCACTCTCTGGGTTTGTTCACTTAACGAATTACAGATCCACCTAACTGTAGTTTTGCCTAGCCCACATTTGACTACTTTCCTTGCCAGAAGGTCATAGGGGACCTTGTTGAAGGAAGTCCTTCCTGAAATCCAGAGGCGCTCCATCCACAGCATTCCCTGCATCTACCCAGCTTATAATGCTACCAAAAAAAGAGATCAGATTTGTCTGGCATGACTTGTTTAAATGACTCTCGGAAGCCATGTAACCATTCACCCAATATCCAACGCAGGCTGTAAACCCTGTCCAGAGGCTTCACAATGTATGTTAAAACAATTATTGCTCTCTCTCTCCCCCATGTTGCAGAGCTCCTGAGACGCCACACGAAAATGATTGTCTCTGTTGGCAGAATCCGAGGCGTTCCTTACGCAGTCATTCCCGAAGAAGTCGAAAGTGGGCCCGAAACGCCGATCATCACCTACAGCTACTACGTGACATATGAGTTTGCCAAAGGGGAAAGGACCCAGGAGAAGGAATCTGTCAAGGTTAGGAATCCTTTGCTTGAGAAACATTGTGTTAGACGAGGAGGCTGAAAGACCTGGATTCAAATCTCTACTCAGCCATGGAAACCTACCAGGTGACTTTGGCCAAGTCCCACTCTTTCAGCCACAGAGGAAAGCAATGACAAATCTGCAAATCATTGATATTACTTCCCCAGTCCTCTATGGGATCTGGGAATTGGTCAGTCCTCTGCTAGGAAGCTCTAGTGCTGTAATTCAAAATGAAATCCTCTAGGTACTGTATTTCTTCAGTTCTTAGATGCACTTCTTTCTCTAGATCAGGGGTTCTCAACCTTGCTAATGCCGCGACCCCTTAATACAGTTCCTCATGTTGTGGTGACCCACAACCATAAAATTATTTTTGTTGCTACTTCATAACTGTAATTTTGCTACTGTTACGAATCGTAAAGTAAATATCTGATATGCAGGATGTATTTTCATTCACTGGACCTAATTTGGCACACATACCTGATATGCCCAAACTTTGAATACTGGTGGAGTTTCGAAGGGACTGACCTCAGAAATTGGGAGTTATAGTTCATCCATATCAACAGAGCAATGTGCACCCAACTGATGGATCTGAACCAAACTGGGCCCACAGACCCAATTTGGCCAACTGTGAATACAGGCGGGTTTTGGGGGTGATTGACCTTGGCATATGGGAGTTGTAGTTCATGCACATCCAAAGAGCACTGAACCCAGCTGATGATGGATCTGGACCAAACTTGGCACACAGACCCAACATGGCCAACTGTGAGTACTGGGGAGATTTGGGGAGGATTGACGCATGATTTTGGGAGTTCTAGTTCACCCACATACTTATGCATTTTCTAATGGGAGCATTATTTATTTATTTATTTAAAACTTTTGTACCCCGACCTTCTCATCTCTATCGAGGGACTCAGAACGGCATAACAGCAAAAATTCCATGCTATACAATTTAAAAACAACTACAACAACATATTAAAATACATTAAAACCCTGCATAAAACCACATCGTCATTAAAACAATTCCACTCAATCTGTGGAATTGTGGAATTTATTATGTAAATTAATAAAAATAAATAAAAGGAAAAACTGACTTTTTTCTAATAAATAGCATTACGAATTACCTAAGCTTCTGCTGTTCCTCCTCCTGATGCTAGTGGGCCACTCTAAGTCCCATGTTGCATGGGCGCTTTCCCCCCTGCCTTGAAGGGACATGAGCCTCCCTCCAGCCTCATGCACTCTCCTTTGCCCTGTACAAGTGCACGATGCTGCCATGTGCTGAGCACGTCTGCTCTCCCCTCCCTGCTTGGAGTCTCAGAAACAGTCCTCCCCTTGGCTGAGAGGCCGGCCAATCCCAGCAGAGGAGGGCTTTTGGTGGCAAGATTCACCATCTGTTTCCAAAAAGGAAGAGAGGGACAGGTGGAGAGATCTTCAGCCTTCTCTGCCAAAGTGGTTCCTAAGACCACCAGAAATATGTGTTTTCTGATGGTCTTTGGCAACCCCTCTGAAACCCTCCTCGCGACCCCCCCATGGGTCCTGACCCCCAGGTTGAGAAATGCTGCTTTAGATGAACATCTCTAAAAATGGGGAGCATCATAGAATCACAGGTGTATCTCTGAAATGAAGGTGCTTCTTACAATTGATAGTATCTTACAATTGAAGAGATACAGTCTTTTGGATTTCAGTTCCCAGAAGCCTCAGCCAACGGTTCCGGATTCTGAGAGTTGAAGTCCAAAGCCGGTGAAGAACCAAAGGTTGAAGCTTGCTTTGCTAGAACTCTCTAGTCAAGACTACGGCACCAAACCACAAGGACCAGGACTCCACCAAACAGAAGCAAAGCTGTCAAAGTCGAACGAAATTGCTATAATTGAGAAGTATGGACACACCGCAGGAGTACAGAGTAGAAAACATTTTCATCGCACCAGGTTGTTGGTTATTGGTCTTTGAAATAGAAATGCTGCTCAGGCTTAGTTGTAAATCGTAGCTTGGCAAAGGCCTCACGGTGCCTTCTGGACTGAAGGGAGGCCAAGGTCACTCTCAGTTTTCCCTTGCAATGTTTTTTCCAGCCTCGGATTGCGGTGAAGGAAAGTACAGGGTGCAGAGGGGTTTCCCAGGTGGCCTTAGGCAACAGGGCATTCTCGCTGAACCGTTTCTTCCAAAGCCACAAAAGATAAGAGACAGGATGCAGGTCAGATGAGGCACAGCCAAAGACTTATGAAAAGAAGAGTTACTGTAGACAACAGACACCCTCGGAGCCGCCCCCAGTTTGGGAAGACCTTCTCTTGGGCCCACCACCTTCACAGCTGCAGTTAGTGGGGACATGGAGAAAGACTTCTTGGTGGCCCTTCTCTGTGCTCTTTTTTGTGTGGAAGGCCTTTGACAGAAGAGTTTCCAAAGATGTGTGCTTCTGTTTTTATTTTGTCCTGGCATATATTTGCCATATAGTGGGTGTCCGTTCATTCCTTCTTTCACTTTCCCACACCTCATCCCTTTCCTTTCTCTTCCTTCCTTCCCTCCTTTTTCTTTCCTTTCCCCTCCTTTCCTTCACCTCTTCCTTCTCCATTCCTTCCTTTTGCTTTATTCATTTCCTCCCCCTCCCCCTTTCATGTCTCCATGGCTGCTTGGCTCTCTTCGGGGCTCTTTCCTTCCTTCCCTGCCCTCCCTCCACACATCACCTTTCTTTCCCAGTGACATCACAGAGGCTCACTTCACCTAGCAACAGCCAACCCAGTGACATTACAGAGGGCCACTTCCCTCATGACTGCCAATCCAAGCAAGAATATGAAGGAGGCAAGCAATGTGTGGAAAGAAAATGCCCATAAATCCTGTAGAATTTGGCTTCCCTAATTGTTCTAATATTTGATAGCTTTAGTATACTCAGGAATTGAAGTTTTGTGTCTTTTTTTTAGTAAATCTACACTTTTGTGTGCATTCTCTTATTTTACAAAGGGTCACTTCACCTAGCAACAGCTAATTCAGTGACATCACACTTCCCTTTGCAGCAGCCTTTATGGAACAAACAGGCATATTTTGACTTTTGTGTGTATATATGTGTGTGTGTGTGTTTCAATCAGGCTTGCACAACCTGTGGGCCTCTAACTCCCAGAAGCTCTAGCCAGCTGTTCCAATAACCAGGAATTCTGGGAGCCGAAGTCCAAAACACCTGGAGAGCCACAGGTTGTGCAGGCATTTTATAACATCTATATATACAAAAGTCAAAGTATGCCTGTCTGTCCCATAAAGGTTGCTGCGAGATGAGATGTGATACTGTTTTTAACTATGCATTCCTAACAGAATCGTTTTCAATACATATTTATATATTACACCAAATTCTTGCTTTCTACTTTAACAAATAATAAAAATTGACATTTTGCATGCCACCTCAGGTCCCCTTGGTAGGGCAAAGGCAGGCTGTCAGTAGGATGAATGATTGATTCAATGCCTTTTTGTCTCAGGTGGTGTTGTCCCAGTGCATGCCCTTGGCTTCGCTGAAGACGAAAAGCTCCCCGGCACTGATGAAGCAAACCAGCAGTTGGCAGCCCCAGTCTCTGGAAGTGCTGTCGAAAATGGAGATGCCTTCTCAAGCTGGTGGGCGCTTGATGTCTGGATGTCTCTGCTTTGATCTGAATGTCTCCACTTTGGGGCTGGATCTGTACTGCCATATAATCCAGTATCTGATCCCAGATTGTCTACTTTGAACTGGGTGTGAGTCTACACTGTTATATAATCCAGTTCAAAGCAGATAATCTGGGATCAGAAACTGGATTATATGGCAGGATAGATCCAGCCTCCTTTGGCAAAGAAAAGGCAGGGTATAAATAATAATAATAATAATAATAATAACAATAACAATAATAATAGTAATGTGTTGTTGAAGGCTTTCTTGGCTGGAATCACTGTGTTGCTGTGAGTATTCCGGACTGTCTGGCCATGTTCTAGAACAGCGCTGTCCAACTTCTCCTGGCCCAAGGGCCGGAATTGCGGTCACTGATCACCTGGGGGGCCGCAGGTGATCAGTGAGCAGGGGGCGTGGCCGCTCCCGGGGGCGTGGCCGGCCTCCTGCACGGCCCACCCATTTTCGGGAGGGTTTCCCTGTGTGACGTTAGGGTGGGTGACGTCACCCAGCCTAACGTCACCCAGGGAAACTCTCCCGCAAGCCTGGATGGCTCGCAGGGGGAAGCGAGCGCCGGCACTCGCTTCCCCCGCGAGCCATCCAGGCTTGGGGAGGGTTTTCGCCCGGCACTCGCATCTCCTTGGTCAGAGGGACGCGGGAGCCGGGCGAAAACTCCCCCGCAGGCCTGGATGGCTGGTAGGGGAAGCGAGAACCGACGCTCGCTTCCCCTGCGAGCCTTCCAGGCTTGGGAGAGGGCTTTCGCCCGGCACTCGCGTCTCCTGGGTCAGAGGGACGCGGAAAGAGGGACGAAGGAGGAGGCAGCCAGCTGACTGCCTCCTCCTTCGTCCCTCTTTCTTTCCGCCGCCCGCCCTTGCCCCGATCCCGAGCGCCCGGCAGCTGCCTTCCTCCTCCTTCGCCCCTCCTCCTCCCGCGGACGCGCCGCGGCTCTGATCGCGAGCCGCGGTGCGGGAGGGAGGAAGGGCGAAGGAGGAGGAGCCAGCTCTTCCTCCCTCCCCTGTATCGCCTCTCTCGCGCTGTCCCTCTCTCGGCGCTGCCGATGGGAGAAAGGGGGCGATAGGAGGAGGAAGCAGCTGGCGCTGCCGCCCCTTCTCCCTCTCTCGGAGAATCCGGGCATCGGCGGCGCGGAGGAGGACGGAGGGTGGTGCAGGAGGAAGAAGAGAGCTGGCTCACCTCCCCCCGCCCCTCCCTCTCTCGGCGCCGCCGATGTAAACTGCATAGCATTGGCGCCGCGAGAGGGAGAAGGGGCGGTGCAGGAGGAGGAGCCAGCTCTCTTCCTCCTCCTTGTACCACCCCTTGTCCCCCTCACACGCGCCGATGCGATCCGGTTTGCATCGGCGGCGCGGAGAGAGGGACGGAGGGTGGCAGTGAGGAGGAGCTGGCCCACTTCCTCCTCCCTGCCCCGCCTCCCCTGGCCGCCATTTTTAAAAAAAAATGGCCGCCAAAAAAATGAAAATGCCCTGTTCTAGGCTGCATTCTCTCCTGACGTTTTGCCCACGTCTAGATGGGCTGAGTTCCGATTCAGCATGGCTCTTCTTATGTTCTTATGTTCTTATGTCTATGGCAGGCATCCTCAGAGGTTGTGAGATCTATAGAATAATGTCCAGAGAGGGAGAAAGAACTCGTCTGTTGGAGGCAAGTGTGAACAAAGGACTCCCCCAGGCAGGGAGCAGCAAAGCTTTGAAGCTGCAAGGCTACTCAGTGCTAATCAAGCTGGCCAATGGCAACATTCACACTTGCCTCCAACAAGCAAGAGTTCTTTCTCCCACCCTGGACAATATTCCACAGGTATATAAACCGCTCTTCCCTAGACCTCACAAACTCTGAGGATGCCTGTCATAGATATGGGTGAAATGTCAGGAGAGAATGCTTCTGGAACATGGCCTTACGGCCCAGAAAACTCACAGCAACACAATAATAATAATAATAATAATAGGAGTCTTGTTGGGTGGATTTAGTCAGAAGGTTGCTCACTCTTCCAAGGATGATCTTGCTAGTGATGGTGTTCCATCAGGTGAAATTGTGGGAGGCTCCATTTTCATGCTGCCACACTGGTGAATTATTCAAAGGGGATCCGGTAGCCCTGAGAAGTCACAGGATAGACCTTTTGGGATGTCTGCATAGATCTTCTGAATCACAAGTCGCCAGCTCAGAGAAGGGCTGGGTTTAAAGCACTCCATCTGCTTTGGGGAAAACTCCAACCATGCTGTTAAGTGGTTAGCGTGTTACGAGAGCAATACAGACCCCCACCCCCATATTTAACAAAATATGTCCTCTTTAGGCATTTCCTAGGTCCTCCAGCACAACTGTATTATATTTCTGGACTAGAAGTCCATTTCAGCAAGGCTCCCTACTATCCAGAATGTTGTTTATCCCCATGAAGTCTAGGAATGTATTCCTTGCAGATATGGGGGTCCTATTAATTATGATTATTATTGTTAATAATAATAATAACAACAACAATAACCCGCTTCTTTGGACGAGGCACAACATAGTTAAAATACATCATAAATTTAGCCTGTAGAAGATAAGATGATAGCTATGTTTAAATACAAAAGGATGTTACAAGGAAGAGGAAGCAGACTTGTTTTCTGCTGCCTTAGAGACTAGGACCCAGTGGAAGAACGGGTTCGAATGACAGAAAAGGAGATTCCACCTGAACATTAGGAAGAACTTCCTGATGGTAAGAACAGCTGTTCCGAAGTGGAACTCTCTGCTTCAGAGTCTGGTGGAAGCTCCTTCCTTGGAGGCTTTCAAACAGAGTCTGGATGGCCATCTGTCGAGAATGCTTTGATTGTGTGGCAGAATGGGGTTAAAATGGACAGACCTTGGGGTCTCTTCCAACTCTATTATTCTATGATTCCACTAAAATGCATTTCATAAAAACACATATTAAAACATATTCCTACACATATTAAAATAATAATAAATAACAATACACTTTGTTTATATTCTTCTCTTCTCCCCTAGGGGACTCAGAGCAGATTACAGCATTTACATACATAAGCAAACATTAAACGCCTTTACAATCATATATAATGAGACACACAAACATAAACAAAGACAGAGGCTTCTCCTTTCATTTCTGGCTTCTGGAGGCGGAGCTCATCTCTGGATCTGAGGAGCTGCTTTCTCCATTTTCAAGCCGAGGAGCCTGCGTTGTCAACTCCTGGTTGTGTGGCTGGCAAGATTGCTTGGAGCATCTCTTTGCCTTTTCCCACCAAAGCGGTACCTATTTATCTACTCACATTTGCATGTTTTCAATCTGCTAGGTTGGCAGGAGCTAGGGTTGATAGGCAGGAGCTCACTCCGTCTCGTGGATTGGAACTGCCAACTTTCAGGTCAGCAGTTCAGCCAACCTTCAGGCCAGTAGTTCAGCAGCACAAAGGTTTAACCAATTGCACCACCGCAATTACACTATGGAACAAAAATTAAAGCAAAATAAAGGGAGAATGTGAATTTAACCTTCAGATTATTGTAGTATAGTTGCAGCTCACAATTCGTGGGCTGAACGTTCAAACTGGTTCTTGAATCAATTGCTAATCTGTCTTTTCGTATCATTATCCTGGATTGTTGGTCCATCCCTTTAAAACAATACCCAGTATAATCAGTGCTCTTTCATTATGTATGTTTATTCTTCTGGTCCTTCACATGATCAGTGTGTGAAGGAGACTTTTGAAAGATCCTGGCAGATACATTTTCTCTCTTCTGTTCTGAAGAAGCGTTTTCCTTCAATCCTTTCCTTTCCTCTTCCTCCCAGCAAATGTTCATTGCACCCTCCGAAAGCCCTGGGCAGAGACCATCAAGTGTGAATACAGGAAAGAGCATGTCACCAGAGACCTGATTGCTTTGAAGGCCTATCTTCTCACTGGGACCAATGTGGCCATTGTGGAGGAAAAGGTTTGAAAAGGCAGAGTTTTACTACTTGGGGCGCATCTTCACAGTAGAATTAATGCAGTTTGATGCCACTTTGAACTGTGAAAGCTCAATGCTGTAGAATTATAGGCTTTGTACTTTGGTGAGGCACCAGCCCTCTTGGACAGACACTGGTGATATGAAACTTTTGCTTTCAAAATATACATGGAGATATAGGAAAAATGTATACTCAGATTGAAATCCCACATTTCATTGCATAATAAACACACTTTTCCCTTTTATCCATTAAAAAAGAGTGTGACTATTACGGAGGAAAAAAATCTGCCCTTCTGTTGTTTTTAAATGTAATGCCTAACCTAGTGCTTTTCAACCTATGGGTTCCCATATGTTTTGGCTTTCAACTCCCATAAATCATGAGAGCTGGTAAACTGGCTGGGATTTCTGGGAGTTGTAGGCCAAAACACCTGGGGACCCACAGGTTGAGAACCAATAGCCTAAGGGGAGGAGGAGGGATGATCCACCCTCAAACAAACAGCTCTATGTCTGGGTTGCTGTGAGTTTTCTGGGCTGTCTGGCCATGTTCCAGGAGCATTCTCTCCTGAAGTTTCACCCACATCTATGGCAGGCATCCTCAGAGGATGTGAGGTTTGTTGGAAACTAGGCAAGAGGGGGGTTATATACCTGTAGAATAATGTCCAGGGTGGGAGAAAGAACTCTTGACTGTTGGAGACAAGTGTGAATGTTGCAGTTGGCAAGCTTGATTCGCATTGAATAGCTTTCAAAACCTGGCTGCTTCCTGCCTGGGGGAATCCTTTGTTGGAAAGTGTTAGCTGGACCTTATCGTTTATTGTCTGGAATTCCCCTGTTTTCTGAGTGTTGCTGTTTATTTACTGTCCTGATTCTAGAGTTTTTAAAATCCTGATAGCCAGATTTTGTTGATGTTCATGGTTTCCCCCTTTATGTTTAAACTGTCACATGCTTGTGGATTTCAATGGCTTCTCTGTGGAGTCTGACATGGTGGTTGTCAGAATAGTCCAGCATTTCTGTGTTCTCAAATAATACTCTCTGTCTAGGTTGGTTCATCAGATGCTCTGCTGTGGCTGACTTTTCTGGTTGAATCAGTCTGCAGTTCCTTTTGTGTTCCTTAATTCATGTTTGGGCAATGCTGCATTGGCTGGTCCCTATGTAAACTCGTCCACAGCTGCATGGTATATGGTAGACTCCAGCCAACACCCTCCAACAAAGGATTCCCCCAGGCAAGAAGCAGTCAGGCTTTGAAGCTGCAAGGCCATTCAATGCTAATCAAGCTGGCCAATGGCAACATTCACACTTGCCTCCAACAGACAAGAGTTCTTTTTTCCATCCTGGCCATTATTCCACAGATAGATAGATAGATAGATAGATAGATAGATAGATAGATAGACACACACACCTCACTTGCCTAGTTTACAACAGACCTCCCAACCTCTGAGGATGCCTGCCAAACATGTGAGCGAAACATCAGGAGAGAATGCTTCTGGAACATGGCCAAACAGCCCAGAAAACTCACAGCAACCCTGTGATTCTGACCATGAAAGCCTTTGACACCACAGCTCTATGTTTGTTTGTTTTTTATCTGCAGTGCCATTTGGGCCTGATTTCCCCTTCCTTCTTTTTCTTATAAACTACAAAACTGATGTCTCTGTGGCTCCATTCTTCTCTCCTTCCTCCAAACTTTGAGGCACTTTACAAAACCTAAGCGGGGATGCGACAATTATGCAAGGAAAATAAAAAATACAATTTTGGCACCCAACAAAAATGTGGACATGGCTATTATGCCGTGGTGAACATTATGCAGTGAAATCCGGGTATATTTTTATTTTAGTAGGAAGAGGGCAGAGCATCCCAAGAGCAGTGGGAGATTTTGGATTTTAAACCCAAAGACACACGCTAACATGTACAGTGGTTTTTAAAAATTCCATTTTGACTAGGCTTTCAGCGTGTTGTAGCTCCAGGAATTGTCTTTTCTTTCATCAGATTGTGTCCTGGCCCATCGTCGTCACTCCTGACGAAAGCCAAAACAAGAAAGGGAAGGAGAAAGCAGAGAAAAAGAAAGCAGAGAAGGAGAAAGCTGGCAAAGGAGAGAAAGGGAAAAAGGAGAAAGGAAAAGCGGAGAAAGGAAAAACGGAAAAAGGAAAAGACGCTGGAAAGGTGATAATGAATAGACACCAGGGTACATCTCCCAACAGGTGGCAGAAAGGAGCCACTCTTCTGTGCAACAGACACAGTTTAATGGACTTGCAGGCGACTGCCATTGCCCCAAGACACTCCTACACCAGGTTCTCCCCATTTGCAAAGCCTATGCTTCAGGGTGCCCCTCCTGGATGCACCTGTTGTGTAATTATATCCAGGAAAGCAACCAGTCAGCGTGCTGACTGCTACTGGGTTCATCACGCTGAACAAAGCACAGATCAAAAGAATTGGTTTAGTTACACTTGCCAAAAACGGGGAACTGTCAGGCATTGATAGCTAGCCTTGATAAACCAAGACATTTGCCAAATGCTGGCTTGTTATGATGTCTGAACCTACCACATCTGGGCATACTTAATATGCCCAGATGTGAACAGTGGTGGAGTTTGGGGGGGAAAGACCTTGCCATTTGGGAGTTATAGTTGCTGGGATTTATACTTAACCTCCTACAATCAAAGAGCATTCTGAAACACACACACAGCCCCAAACAAAAGATTTGGGCCAAACTTCCCTGGTGCAGACCTCCCTTCTGCCTTGCCTGGTCTCCCTCTTCCGCACATGCACACCATGTTCCTATTCACTGGGCACGCCTGCTGTCCCCTCCCCACTTCGAGTCTCAGAAACAGCCCTCCCCTTGGCTAAGAGGCTGGCCAATCCCAACAGAGGAGAGCTTTTGGTGGGAAGATTCACAGTCTGTTTCCAAAAAGGAAGAGAGAGACAGGCAGAGAGCTCTTCAACCTTCTCTGACAATGGCCATCAGAAATATATGTTTTCTGGTGGCCTTTGGCAACCCCTCTGAAACCCCCTCAAGACCCCACCAGAGGTCCTGATCCCCAGGTTGAGAAACACTGAGCTACTGGAATGCCACACCATGAGGCCTCGAAGGTCATAGCTAGGACATCCATCCCATAAGGAAGCAAGTCACTTAATTAAAATTTATTGTTTGGAAG
This sequence comes from Anolis apletophallus, assembly GCA_030556195.1. Classification (NCBI taxonomy): domain Eukaryota; kingdom Metazoa; phylum Chordata; class Lepidosauria; order Squamata; family Anolidae; genus Anolis; species Anolis apletophallus. Next base: position 87,478,486 of record JARBWK010000011.1, read on the forward strand.
GTGTGTGTGTGCCTGAAAGCAAGAGACTGTCGCTTGCAAGAAAAGCACAGATGAAGAGAGAAAAAGGAAAGGGGAAAATGTATGAGGGAAGGGAAGGAAGGAAAGAAAGAGAAAGAAAGGAAGGAAGGAAGGAAGAAAAAAAGGAAAGGTAAGGGGGAAAGGGAGAGAGAAAGAAGAAGGGAAGAGGAAGGAGAAGGAAAGGAAGGTGTGTGAGGGGAAAACAAGGGAAGAAGGAAAGGAAGGAGGAAAAGAGAGAGGGAGAAGCTGTTTGAGGGAAATGGAGGAAGGAAAGAGTCCTAAAGAAAAAGAAGGGAAGAGGAAGTAAAAAGAGGGGGAAAGTGTATGAGGCAAACGGAAAAAAGAGAGTGCCACAAAGACAATGCAAACCTGGGCAGCAATACCACCCCCCTGCTGTGTCAGCTCCACTGGTTGCCTGTCCATCTCCGAGCCCAATTCAAAGTGCTGGTATTGACCTATAAAGCTCTATATGGTTCTGGCCCAGCTTACTTGTCTGAACGCATCTGCCTCTATGTCCCATCTCGCAGTCTAAGATCATCTGGGGAGGCCCTGCTCTCGCTCCCGCCAGCATTGCAAATGCGGCTGGTGGGGACGAGAGACAGGGCCTTCTCGGCTGTGGCCCCTCGCCTATGGAACTCACTCCCAAACGAAATAAGATCGACTCCATCTCTCCTCGCTTTTAGAAAAAAAGCTAAAGTCGTGGTTCTGGGACCAGGCCTTTGGGCAGCAGATGTAAATTGTACCTTTGGATTTGACTGGATTGACACTTTGGACTTGACCGGACTGACAATGTGTTCCGCTTGATGGCTTTAATTAATTATTGTTGTATGTAGTGGTTTTTAATGTAATATTTTTGTAATGTTTTTAATGCTTTTTAATGATGTTGATGATATGGTTATTCTTATATTGTATTGTGGTGGTGCGGCCTGTAGTGCTGCAAATGTAAGCCAAGCTGAGTCCCCCTGCGGGGGTGAGAAGCTACGGGGTACAAATACAATAAATAAATAAATAAATAAGACTGAAAATATGAACCCTTACATTGATCAACATCCCTATAGGGTGGGAACAAGAAGAAATCTCCCTCGCCGGAGCTGCGAAGCGACCCCCCTATCTTGAAAACCTTGGGCTCTGGCCACGTCGACCTCGACTCCCTTCTCGCTGGAGAATCACTGGTGGATGTCGTGTGCAACTTTGGTGTCTTGATCACAGACCTAAATGCTCGCCCCCCCTCTGTGAAAGAAAAGGTACCTGGCCATGGAGGAAGCCATACTGCGGGAGAACAGGCATGGGCACAATCCGAAAACCCACTGTGCTGACTGTGGTGTCTTTCCCTTTTGCCTTTTGTACCCACATTGCCTCACCTTCTCTAAAAGACACAACCTTGTCCCTTCTGTAGGATAGTAAAAAAGGCGGCAAAAAGGACAAGAAATCAAAAAGTGGGACAGAGGTTGCAGCAGGCCGGAAAACCCCACCACCTGCGAAAGGTAATGACGAAAGTTTATAAATAATAATATTTATTTATCATTTCAGAGGCGAATTCAGAATACGTTATCATGTATACAAAAACCACAAACAAAATTTAAAACTTGCCATTGTACTAAATGTCCTTTGACCAGAAGCTGACCTCTTGGAGTGCCTCTGGTGTTTCTGTGAGAAGGTCCTCGGTTGTGCATGTGGCAGGGCTCAGACCACCTTGCAGTCAGTGGCCTGGGGTTTGCTCTTCTTCACACTTGCATGTTGTGGACTCCACTTTGTGACCCCATTTCTTAAGACTGGCTCTGCATCTTGTGGTCCCAGAGCGCAGTCTGTTTAGCACCTTTCAAGTTGCCCAATCTTCTGTGTATCCAGGAGGGAGTTTTTCATTCGGTCTCAGCCACTGAGTGAGGTTCCGGGTTTTAGCCTGCCACTTTTGGATTCTCACTTACTGAGGTGTTCCTGCAAGTATCTCTGTAGATCTTAGGACACTATTTCTTGAGTTAAGGCATTGGCTTGCTGGCTGATATCTGAACAGAGGATGGGCCGGAGATGTCAAAGCCTTGGTTCTTTTATTACAGACTGCTTCTTGATGGATATCCGGTGGTGCAATACTAGCAAAACAGTATAATTTCTACAGCAGTGTAAAATGTAGACATCCTGTAATAATGTGGCATGCCTCATTAAGAGCCACAGCCACTGTTTTAACATGGTGAAATATATTTCATGCTGGGCATCATAGTATCAAAGCGCAAGGGCTGGTGTCTTCACTGTGTCTTGTTGTGATATCCAGGTTGTGCCAGTCATCTTTTGTATGATATTATTCCTAGCACTCACTTTTGGCTTGATAATCCAGCTGTGCTTCTTGTGAGTCAGAGCATGGTCCAGAGTGACTCCCAGGTATTTGGGTGTGCTGCAATGCTCCAGTGGGATTCCTTCCAAGGTCACCCTCAGAACTCGAGATGCTTATCTGTCCTTAAGATGAAAAACACATGCTTGTGTTTTAGATGGATTAGGAATCAGTTGGCTTTCCCTGTAATTGGCACTAAGAGCATCTAAAGCTTCTGAGAGCTTCTGTTCAACTATTTCAAAGCTCCCTGCTTGAGTGGTGGCGGCACGATCATCAGCATAGATTAAACTCCCTGTCTGTCCCTTCTGGCAGCGGCTGGTCATTTGTGTCAATGTTGAGTAAGCACACTCCCCTGAGGCAGACTGTTCTTTTGTTTTTTCCATCTGCTTCTTTGACCCTGGAACTCAACAAAAAAACTGCTGTTTTGTAGCAGATTTCCTGTGAAGCGGATGAGATGGTAGTCCTTTGTGATATTACACATTTTTTTCAAGAGGAGGTGATGATTTATAGCAGGGGTGGGCAATTACCGGCCCTCCATGTGTTTTGGACTTCAACTCCCAAAAATCCTAAAAGCGGGTAAACTGGCTAGGATTTGTGGGAGTTGAAGTCCAAAACACATGGAGGGCCGGTAATTGCCCACCCCTGATTTATAGTATCTTAAGCTGCTGACAGGTCTATGAAGACAGATAATAACAACAACAACCACAACAAGAAGAATGCAACAAGAACACATTTTATTTGTTAAACGCCTCTCCTAATGACTTGAGGTGGGATACAACAAAGTCAAAGCATATTAACATAAAGTACATACAAGTTGTTGCCAACAACAAAGTATTAGGACTTTGGTATCTCTGTCCAGAGGGAGAGGGTTCCCAAGTTGATCTTTTTGGATTTGTCTCTCATTTCCATTGCAGCCAAAAAATTTAATAGATCTCTTGCCATGAGCAGCCAATTGGTCATTGAAGATGTTAAGCTTGCAATATGTAAAATCCTGATGGGACATTTCTTCTGAATAGTCATGCTGTAAATACATCTTTGCATCTCTCAGTCTCTCATTCAAATCTTATTCAGACCCTGCCACCAAAGGCTGAGCTTTGCATCACTCTCCAAGTGGTGTCAGCTATTTGTTCAGTGGCATTGATATAGGTATGGAAACAATACAGATTTTAATCACAGCGTCTCACCTTTAGGCTTCTTTTGGTGTCAATTACAGTATTTACCTGGTGACCAGGTGTCCCTTGATTGGCGGTCATTATCCCTTTTGTTTGCAGGGAAACCAGCACAGTATAAACCCTCTTTATCCATGTCAATTTGGATGTGTTTGAGACGGGGGCAGTTGACAGAAATACCATATTTCATCACATAATAGTTGCACTTTTTTCCTTTTCATCAAAAAAGGGATGTGTGAGTATTACGCAAAGAAAAAAAGATGTGTGTGGTGTTTTTTTTTTAAAAAAAAAACAAACAGCGAACTGCCTTACTCCTGAAAGGGGAGAAGGATATGGGATGATCCACTTTCAAAAAAACATATCTATTCCTGTTTGTATTTTTAAAACTGTAGAGCCATTTGGGGCTGATTTTTCCTTCCTTTTCTGGAAGCAAGGCAAACTACAAAATAGAGGCCTCTGAAGCTCCACTCTTCTCTCTTCCCTCCTTCTTCCAATGCCTTAAGGCAGTTTACAAAACCTGAAATGGAGTTCTTTGGAGAAAGAAGGAAGGAAGGACGATCTAAGTCACAGAGACCTCCATTTAAGGTTTCTTAAACTGCTTTAAAGCATTGGAGGAAGGAGGGAGGAGAGAAGAATGGAGCTTCAGGGACCTCCATTTGTAGTTTTTAAATTGCCTTGCTCTCAGAGAAAGAAGGGAAAATCAGCCTCAAACAGCTCTGCAACTATTATGTGAGGAAAACAAAAAAATTCAAATGTTGGTATTTTTTCAGGACCATTATGCAGTGGTGACTATCATGCGATACAATATGGTAAATGTTCTTTATTCAGTGGGTCATATGAGGCACAGAAATAATGAACTGCGACTGCAAAACACTGTTAAGTGTTGTTGTTGTTGTTGTTGTTGTTTTTACAATAAATCATTTCACAGAATCATGCTATATTTATTTGCCTGTGTGAAAGGAACCGGGAATTGATGTGATTGAAATAGCCGTTGGCCCACTGTGAATTTAAAAAGACGGTTAATCAAACCAAGAAATAAACATAAGACAAAGGAAAAGGAGGCGGCTGAGAGAGAAGCGTGGACGAGCGGGTGGGCGGGTATGCCAACCATCTCTACCCGCGACCACTCAGCTGGGACCCCCCAACACCGGAGGCCCCGCCCCTGACTTAGAGCCCCAACAGCTGGCTCCCCTTCTTCCTTCTCCCGCTGACCAGGCCAGCGCTGAGCCGATTCATAACATGGGCCCACCCGACCCGGTTCTCCTGCCGCCGACACTGAAGGCGCCGGCCACTCAGGATCCACCGCCTGGTGGCCCTCGGAGGGGAGGGAGGGTAGGCAGGTCTGAGAAGCGATCCTTTCGATCCCGGACCTTCTGGGGGGCCGGCTACAGCAGGAAAGAGAACCACCCAGCTCGGTCCTCTGAGTCAGCTTCGGCCGACCAGGCTAATAACATCACCTCGCAGGCTCAGAGGGTCCAACTGAACTGCCAGTTGGATAAGGTGCCTAGAGAGCGCCACCAGGGCCACAGGTACCTGGCCAGTGAACCGACCTCGTCCTTCCTCTCTGGGAACACCTTGACGCGTGAGGGGACCGGGACTGGAGGACGTTTGATCGAGCCGGTGGCGAATGAACGGGCCCCCTCACAGGCCCCCCCTTTTCACGGGGTGTGCCGGAAACTGAACCCCTGGCCAACTCCTGCCGATTAGGTCCGCTGAGTATTCCAGTGATCTCGGGGCGGGGTGAGTACGGTAGACGCAGGCCGAATGCCAACTTAACTGCGAGAACTGGACTGAGCCAAAGGCGGTCTCGGCCCAGTTCTGACCTGCGGTCTATCCCCAGACACGCTGTTGATAGACATCCAGTCTCTCCCCCTTCCACTCTGGTGCTGGTTAACGCACGTTCCATTCGGAATAAGACGGCCACGGTCAGGAATTTTGCGAAGATCTTAACGCGGACCTGTTCTGTATCACCGAGACCTGGCTTCAGGAGAGCGATTCCATCTGCCTCCATGAAGTGGTCCCCCCTGATTACGTTGCCACGCACCAGAATAGGAATGAGGGACGGGGGGGTGGCAATACTCTCCCGTGATGGATTACACCTTAGAGCGATCCCTGCGCTTGTCACCTCGGGTTTGGAGAGTGTCGGCTTAGTGTGGGAGTCCCCGGAGAGCCTGGCGATTCTGCTGGTGTACCGTGCGCCTAGCGCACCGGCAGAGAGCCTGGCGCGGCTGCTGGAGACTGTGTCGGAGTGGGCATTGAGGTTTCCCAGACTTATTGTTCTGGGTGACTTCAATGTCCACGCCGACGCAGCCTCCATTCCATCTGCGGCCGCGGACCTAATCTCGACCATGGCGACATTAGGCCTCCCTGTGTAACTCGGGACCCACACACTCGGCCGGACACACCCTCGACCTGGTGTTCAGCGCAGGGGTTCAAGTGGACCTAGCCTCTGTAATAGAGGTTCCATGGTCGGACCACTGTGCTCTAAGTATCCGGGTTGAGCAACCGCCCCCCCTATGCAAGGGCGCCGAACAGATTTTTGTTCGCCCAAAGAGACTCATGGAACCCGAGAGGTTCCAGAATGCTCTGAGGGACCTGGAGTCTACCAGCGTCTCAGTCGATGAGCTGGTTCAGGTTTGGAACACTTCACTAGCTAGAGCTCTCGATGAGATTGCCCCTAGGCGCCCTCTCCGACCCCGCAATCATCGGTCCACATGGTATAATGGGGAACTCAGGGCTATGAAGCGGGAGAGAGACGGCTAGAGCGCTGGTGGCGGAAACTCCGTGACGGAGCCTCAATATCAGCCTATAAGTTAATTAAAGAAACTTATGAGCATGCTGTCAAGGCAGCCAAAAACGAATACTACTCTGCCTTGATAGCGTCTGCTAGCTCACGCCCGGCCCAACTGTTTAAGATAATTCGATCTCTGACGACGGTCCCTACCATCCCAAAGAATAGTGATCAGGCCCTTACCGCCGGTGCTTTTCAGAGCTTTTTCGCAGACAAGATACTGAGTCTCCGCCGGGACCTTCCGGCCACAGTTGATACAGTAAAAGAGCTCGAGACTCCGTGGCCCTCCGCCGGGCCCACCCTCGACCGGTTCCGACCACTGGACGCAGATGCTGTCGATAAGATAGTGACTGCAGCTCGTCCGACCACCTGCTCCCTCGACCCGTGCCCCTCCTGGCTTGTTAGACCTTGCCTGGAGGGGTTACGTGGGCCTCTGTTGAATGTCATAAATAGCTCCCTTGAGCAAGGAGTTTTTCCAGAGTGCTTAAAAGAGGCGGTGGTGGCTCCATTACTGAAGAAACCATCATTGGACCTGCGGTTCCTCCAACTACCGCCCAGTGTCGAATCTTCCATACCTGGGCAAGGTGGTTGAGAGGGCAGTAATGGAGCAGCTGCAGTCCTTCTTAGATGACACAACATGGTTAGACCCCTTCCAGTCCGGCTTCCGTTCGGGGCACAGGACGGAGACGGTCCTGGTCTCCATCACAGACCAACTCCGCTGCCAGCTCGACCAAGGCGGGTCTGCGCTGCTCGTGTTATTGGACCTCACGGCAGCGTTTGACACGGTCGACCACAATCTTTTGATCCACCGCCTGGCCATGGCTGGAGTGAGGGGGACTGCCCTTAAATGGCTGACCTCCTTTCTCCACCAGCGGTCTCAGCGTGTGAGGAGGGGCGGTGGTCTCCGAGAGCTTCCCACTAACGTGTGGAGTTCCTCAGGGGGCCATTCTCTCCCCTCTGTTATTTAACATCTACATGCAGCCGCTTGCACAGCTGGTGCGGAGTTATGGGCTGGTCTGCCATCAGTACGCCGATGACACCCAGCTCATTCTGAGGATGGAGGGCAGGCCGGAATCCGTCCCCGATACTTTCCAACTTTGCCTCGAAGCCGTCACTGGATGGCTGCGAGCCAGTAGGTGGGGGGTGACTCCGGCGAAGACGGAGATCTTGTGGCTGGGCGGCCCGGGCGGGGTGGGTGCCCGGCTTCCGACCTGGACGGTTCGGCGCTGCACCCAGCGCCGTCCGTGAAGAGCCTGGGTGTCCAACTGGACTCCCAGCTGACCATGGAGGCCCAGGTTTCCATGGCCAGCAAGGCTGCCTTCTTCCACCTCCGCCAGGCAAGGAGGCTGGCCCCCTACCTCTCCCGGAGCGACCTAGCCACGGTGATCCAAGCCACGGTCATCTCAAGGCTAGATTACTGTAACGCGCTCTACGTTGGCCTGCCTATGTCGCCGATCCGAAGCTCAAGCTGGTGCAGAACACTGCCGCCCGGTTCCTGTCTGGGGCTCCAGCAGGTTGCCGCATAACACCAATCTTGCAGGATCTGCACTGGCTGCCAATTGAGCACCGGGTCGCCTTCAAAGTGCTGGTTCTTACCTTTAAGGCCATACACGGCCTGGGGCCAGCGTATCTGAGGGACCGTCTCACCCCATACTGCCCAGCGAGATCACTTCGGTCCGAAGAGGCCAACCTTCTGGCAGTACCTTCGGTAAAATCGGCACACTTAACATCCACCCGCCGGAGGGCGTTTTCCGTTATAGCTCCTACGCTATGGAACGCCTCCCGGCCGAAACCAGAGCCCTGAAAGACCTACTTCCATTTAGACGGGCCTGCAAAACTTATTTGTTTAGGCGGGCCTTTGGGGAGTAGGTTGTGCCCGCACCTTCCGGGCTACGATAGTGCTGTTGTTCTTGGATTATTGTATTTTACTGTTTTAAATGTGTTTTTAATTGTTTGTTTTAACCCTGTGGCGCTGTGCCACCGGCTCTGTGAGCCGCCGCGAGCCCTCGGGAGTCGGCGGCGAAGAAGCCCCAATAAATAAATAAATAAATAAATAAATAAATAAATAAATAAAAGCAACAGATGTTTGCCACCACTGACACCGAAAGATGTTCCCAAGTGCCATTGGACTGTACAAGGAGTTTGGTGCCATAGCAATGATGATAATGATGATAACAATAAATTGTTGTTGTTGTTACTTACTTTGGGGCACAGCATAGCTATTTTTGGAATGTAGGCCCGAACACCCCCAGACAGCATTGCCAATAGCAAGGGAATAGCTGGAGGGTCACAATTCAAAATCAGGATTGGGTGAACAAACTTCACATTTCTCTCTCTTCTAATTTCAGGAAAGGGAAAGAAGAAGGACTCTCCCGAAGGAGAAAGGAAGATTCAGTCGAACCAGCCAGTGCCTCTGAGCGTGGAATTCCAAATGCAGCACATGAAATGGGGTGCCGATTCCCAAATCCTCATGAAGTCTTAAACATCAGCATCACGGCCTAGCGGGCAGGACGGGTTTTGCTTTGGCAGAGGGCACTGGCATAACAAGAGGGGGCTTCTCAAAACCTTTATTACTGTGTTTCTTCATCTGTTGGAACTGGAAAGCCTGCCGCTTTTGCCTCTTTCTGAGTTGGCAGGATGCTGATTTGTTTATTAGATATGTATATATATATATATATATATATATGTATATATATATATATATATATATATCTCGCGTTTGGGGCACGATTCTGGCAATAAAATGTCCAGAAATTCTTAAATCCCATGAACTTTGCATTGACTTCTAGTCTTATCAGACTAAGACTGGACAACTGAGAAGGCAAGGAGGGCCGTGTTTAACTCTTGCAGCATTATTATTATTATTATTATTATACTAGCTTGGATATCTGGCATTGACTAGAGTTATTTGAAAAAGTCGTTTTAATTGTACAAAATGCATAAGGTTGTGAATGAATTACAACTCACATCATGCCAGGTTAACCCCCTGAAAAACTCCATCAGTACTTAAAGTTTATCATGTTGGGTAAGTTTGCTCTCTAGATGCATCATCAATGGGGTCCGTGTGGTCTCTGGCTGCAGGATGAACTACAGCTCTCATCATAGTGGGCCAGTCCCCTCAAATCCCTCCAGTAAGTTCAATTGCTCATGGGGGTTCTGTGTGCCAAGTCGAGGTCCATCATCGGTGGTGGTCACAGTGTCTCTGGATGTAAGCGAACGACAACTTCCAGAAATGAAGGTCAGTTCCCCCCAAAGCCCTCTAGTATTTTCAGTTGGTCATGGTGGTTCTGTGTGCCAAGTTTGATTCAGGTCCATCACCGATGGGCTTATTTGAAGAACAATCCCCCCCCCCCCCTTATGCTTCAGTCTTTCTTCCCTTCACTGGAAGGCTTTAAGCAGAGGCAAGATGGGTGTAGATGGTGTCTTCTAAGCCTGTTGAATCATGCTTCTAAATGTTTCTAAAGTACTTACAAAACTAAAATGATGGGGGTGAACACTAGATGGCGCTGGTGCTTTGCTTCTACAGTGTTGCTAAAGTTCTGGTGGTGAACATTTCACCACTTTAGCAACACTATAGAAACAAAGTACCAGCGCCACCTAGTTTTCACCCTCAGAATTTTAGTTTTGTAAGTACTTTAGAAACATTTAGAAGCATGATTTAACAGGCCTAGTGTCTTCCTTCTTGCATAGCAGAATAGGGTTGGACTAGATGACCCTTGGGTACTTCTTCAAACGCTAGGATTTGGAGTCCAGTGAAGTGTTATTCTTGGAAGTTTTTAAACAGAGGCTGGGTGGCCCTCTGTCAGGACAGCTTGAATGGTGTCTTTTATGGCAGATAGGAGTTGGACTGGATGGCCCTTAGATTCTATAACACTATGTTGTTGTCGAGCAATTTAAAACGGCTGTGGATTAGGCCCAAGCCATTGTGGATTGCCTGGTGAGAATAGAGAAGACAATATTCCAGAATAAATCTCACCGAGTTGTAGAGAAAGCCACCAAAGAGATACAATATTTAGCTGGAGGCTTCAGTAATTCAAAAAATTCCCCATGCAAAGAGATCACCCCCCATGCTCACCCTCCGAGCTGGTGTTGTTATGATTGGCTGTGACGTCAGCAAGCCAGCAGGAGCGCCAATGGTGGCCGGAGCCCTGCTTTGGCCTCTCAGCCAATGAGGTGGAAAAGAGGCAGGCAACAGGGAAATCATGAAAAAAATGTCTAGTTGACTGGATTAACATGGCCAGTGTTTGCTAAATGACTGGGCAAAATCCTTTAGGCTCTCAAGTATAGCCTAGGTTATTGTTTGACTTCTTGAATTCACATTTTGGTCTAGCCCCTAGAGCAGGCCTGGGCAAACTTCGGCCCTCCAGCTGTTTTGGACTTCAACTCCCACAATTCCTATTGGCTGTTAGGGATTGTGGGAGTTGAAGTCCAAAACATCTGGAGGGCCAAGTTTGCCCAGGCCTGCCCTAGAGGCTAGATTCTTTGTTGTCCTTCCATCCTGGATATGGGATCCGTTGATGAAGTTGGAAGCTGGTTTCATCCAGTTGGGTTGGCACAATGGGGAGGCTGTAGCAAAGTTCCTGGTTCCTTGCAGATAGGAAAATGTTGGGTGATACTGAGGGTGAACAACCAAGGGTCCCCTGCGTTCAAGTTGATTTGACCTGCAGCAGGGAGTTCCACAGTTCCTGGATGTCCCAATTGGGCCAAGCATCGCTGGGAGTGTGGCTACAGCAGCAGCTTCAACCAAGAATCTTTCTTTACTTTGCTTTCTTCCCCTGACCCTAACATTGTAACAAATCCCCCAATAAATGATTGTTAGATTGCAACCTTTTCCTCACCATAGTGATACATTGTGTCCTTTACTGTCTCCAACTCTCTCCAAGCATGAACCTTTCCTTTACCAAGCCGCAGATCACTGCTGGCTCGCCCGGGATGCTCTTACAGCATCCTGGGGAAGCCGAAACTGCGTTCCTCTGATCCGCGGATGCGGAAACCTATCGGGGGCCCGTATCCGCTGGTCAATGGATCGCCTCCATTTTGGTGCCATATTTTTTCTAAGCTGATTATAAGACTAATTGCTATCTCACTTTTGCTCTTTGGGCCCCTACACCCTGGGAATAACCTTTTTTATCATAAAGAAATAAAGTTTAAATGGAGGCCAGCTGATTATCATCCATGGCTCCTTGCTGCATCGATCTAGCTTGCCACCGCCCTGTGGATGTGCAGAAGCCCGTGACCTGGGGGGCTTGCTGTGGTCACCCCTGGGAAGCAAGCAGGCCACTTTGGCCTCATGACGAGATGGGATTTGTAGTTTTCTTCTTTGTATGGACAGATCCCAACCCCCAGCATTTGCAGTGATCCCCAGTGTGGGTCACATGGACTCATCAATTAATTTCCCCTTCAACGCTTATGGACTTTCTCAAACTTTTATGAACTTTTGCCCACTTTTAAAGGACTTTCAGGAACTTTTTGGAAACTTTTTTCCCAAACCCTACGAACTTTTCACATGATTATGAATTCCAATGGACTCTGGTGAGTGGGATGGGCTGATATGAGATGAGATGGTTCCTATTTCCCTCCTATATGAATGTATTTCCTATATGCTTTCCCCCTGCCTGTGTTCCTATATGAAATATGAAATGCCATCTTTTTGTGACCTCAGCATACTAAGGCTCAGCAATTTCCTGGGTTAATAATACCTAAACAAAATGACTTAACAAAAAGCACTTGCATGGACAATAACAATGGATGTTTCCTCAAACTTCAAACTTGGCCCATTTGGGGAAAATGTCCCTCGAGCACGTGTTTTCAGACATTAGAGCATGTCCATCTGGGAGATGTGCCCCATGGTGATTTTGTCATTCCTCACAAAGGGGACATCCTGCCTTTGGAAAGCATTCGTGCCAGACCAAAAATGTTTATTTCCTCCATTTGGGACAATAGAAGGGCTAGCTTGAGGACTTTTTGAAGTAATCGCTGGCATTTGGACAAACATTAGTCATTTAATCAACTCATCAGTTCCACCCGGTTCATTGTTTCCTGCTTGGACCCCCTCCTTCGCTCTCATTGGGCGAGAGCCCGAAGCGGCACTGGCTTCCTGATTGGCCTCCCAGCCAGCTGATGACTCCAACCAATCAGATTGAAGCCGGCAGAGGGGCGGGGGGCAGGAAGTTTGAATTTTGACAGCTGTTTTTCTATTAAAATGTAATGTATTGCCTAGCCCTTTATGTTGGCTTTGGATTGCAGTTTGACATCCACTCCAGCTGGAATGAAATAAACAACTCGGTGACATTTCTTCAACTTGGTGAGATTTTTATTTGGGAAATTCAGGGGGAAATTCAGGGAAAATTGGATTGGCTGCTTCCTATCTCGCCAGGGCTGTATCGGATCCTCTTTGAAAGTCCATAAGAGGGGGGGGGGGGGGTATAGAAAGCCCTAGGAACATTGAGTAGTCCATTCATAAAACAGGAGTTTCATTATTTTTTAAAAAAATACAATTAATAAATAATAGCCAAATTGGTTAGATGTTAGTTTGGATTACAGGGGCGTTGTGGTTCTGTCATCAAAACATGGGAAAGTTTCTTAAACTGCACAAACATTGTTTTTGCAGGAAGTACCTCCTGCAGTACACTTTGCTATAGCTTTTCAATGAATTATTTCATGGAATCTCAACCAATTCAACATACTTTGTGCCACAAAAACAAAGTTTCTGGAGTAGAACCAGGAAATAAGGCTTTCAAACCAGGAACAGAACATTTTTCAAATATTGTGAGTGTTCCCTCGCTACTTCGCAGTTCGCTTATTGCGAACTCGCTGTTTCGCGGATTTCAAAAAATATTAATTTGAAATATATATCAGGGTATTTTTGCTGTTTTGTGGGGTTTTGCTGCCACCGCCGCTCTCCCTCTTCAGTCCTCCCTCCAGCCTTGAAGGGCCTTTTCTTTCTTTTATTTTAAGTTTATAAAGACTTAAATTAGTGTAGAACTACTAAAATAATGTATAAATAAATATCCCTACATCGCGGTTTTTCACTTATTGCAGGAGGTCCTGGAACCTAACCCCAGCAATAAGTGAGGGAACACTGTCATGCCAATTTTCTCCTTGAAATTCATCATGATCATTTTTCTGGATGGGAATCCCTTCCTCTGGAGGTTTTGAGATCAGCGGCTGGATGGCTTTGGTGGTGTCTTATTCACCTAGCACAATGGGGTTGGACTAGATGGCCTTTGGGAATCCCAACTCTAGGGTTCTACGGGAGAGAGGGAGGGAGAGGGAGGGGAGAGAGAGTTCCATCACTGGAGTGAGCCAGGTGGGCGGGGCATGCCGATTTTGGCGCCAGCAGGGGTCACGCCCACTCCCTAATCACCTTGACGATGGCCAGTGAGGGGGGGAGGAGCCTGAGGGAGGTGCGCAGGCGCAGTACCGCCCCAACCGGCAGCGCAGGTTTGAATGGCCCTTTGGCCAAACGCAGGGTGCGGGTTTAGTGGCTAGGAGTGGAGGCGGAGGGAGAAGAGCCATGCCTTCCTCAGCCGAGCCATCTCCTCCTCGTCCTGGCCGAGGAACCTGAGGGGAGCTGCCCGCCCGCCCGCCCGCCCGCCCCTTTCCACGAAGCGCTTCAGGTGAGGAAGGGCCCAGAGGGAAGGATTCCACGCGGGCCTCGTTCAGACATCCTCCCTGTGGAGAGAATATACAGTCCTCGAGGCCATCCAGTCCGACCCCCTTCTGCCAAGCAAGGAGACTCTCCCGACAGAGAGCCAGCCAGCCAGCCATAGATGGGGTAGATAGGTGAAGAGAGAGAGGATTGAGAGAGAGATGATGGGTGTATCATGGAATCCTAGAGTTGGGAGGGAGCCCCAGGGCCACCCAGTCTAAACCCCGTTTGCCAAGCAGGGAGACACCACCCAAGCCCTGCTGACAGAGGCACATCCAGCCTTTGCTTCGAAACCTCCAGGATGTAAGGTAGAGAGGGCTTGGGTGGTTTCTCCCTTCCCTGGGGCTCCCTTCCAACTCTAGGATGCTATAATACACCCAACATATCTCTCCATCCTATCCATCCAATGTATGACTGACTGGCCCTCGGTCGGGAGGGCTTGGATGGTGCCTCCCTGCTTGGCAGAAGGGGGCTGGACTAGATGGCCATGAAGGCCCCTTCAAGCTCTAGGATTCCATGATACACCTATCATCTCTCTCTCAATCCTATCTATTTATACCTATATTGATATATCTCCGCCATATCTACCATATCTACGGCTGACTGGCCCTCTGTCAATAGGACTTGGGTGGTGTTTCTCTGCTGGCCTTGAGACTAGAACTCAATGGAACCTTGGGTTCAAATGACAGGGGAGATTCCACCATAATATGGGAGCTTCCTGGTGGTGAGAAGTTCAGCAAAGGAAGATGCCGCTGCCTGGGAATCTGGTAGAATCTCCTTCCTCCTTTAAAGTATAGTTTGGATGGTTATCTGTCTAGAGGGCTTGGATTGTGTCTTCCTTTGTGGTAGAAGAGGGCTGGAGTGGATGGCCCTGGAGAGGCTCTTCCAACTCTAGTATAGCCTCTTATTCTCAGCCCTTGGGAAGCCAGACTTGGGGTGAAAGTCAATGTGGTTGAAGATGGGCAGGTCTCCTCTAGACAAGGCCTGGCTTTGCTGTTGGGCCGCCTTCCACTCAGGCGTCAGTGTCAGGCAATGCTCCTCTGGCTTTTCTTTCTCCTTGGCTTGGTCTGGACGGTGGGGCTTCTCAATGAATTGCTGCCATGCACTGCAGCAGCATTTCATGCGGGACTGAGCAGGGCCTGCAAGAGGAAGCAGGGCACCCCTTTACCTGAAACTATCCTTTTTATACCCCCAGAAAGCTCAGCACCTGCACTGTGGTCAAATTGGGGCCAGTCTGTGGCAGCTTGTCGGCGTTTGGGTATTTTCCACCCGCTTGCATCCTGTGTTTGCAACCAATGTCATCAACAAATGTGCAGACAGCTGGGCAGCCCTGATGTCTTTCATGCAGATGCACAAGGGCAGTTGATGCAATGGGATGTTTATGGGGGATGGCAGAGTAGGTTCGAATCTGTGGTTACCAGAGCACAACTGGAGCCTGTGTTGTGTGAGAGGGAAAAACTTCCAATCTGAAACTCTTGTGTTTTCACTAGTGCTCAGTATTTTATCTCCGGGCTTTCTATTCTGGGCAAGTGTCCATGAACTATCAAGAGATCAAAGTGGGATATAATAATGATCATGATAATCATTATCATCCGTTTTGCCTTCCTTCTCCCACAATTTGCGCTCAACAGGATCGGTTCCAAAAGGGGCAGCCAAAAAGCATCAAAGGTTACGCGTTGAGATCCCATTGAAAAATCATGACTGGGATCCTGTTGTAGGGCTGGAAAGTGAATGCAGGAATGAGAAGCGGATGTCAGGATCCACATCCAGTCAAGAACTGCCGTTATGTTGCTACATAGGAGAGCCTGCAAAGTGAGCAATGCACATTAGTCCCATGGTGCCTTGTGGCACAAACCAGGGAGTGCTGTTGCAACGTGGGATGCCTATCAGAGCTTTAAGGGTCAGTGCGGACGGGAGAGCTGAATCCTGCCATCTGGACAACTGCAAGAATACACACATTTATAAGCTGGATGCGTGACTTTGTGCGTCACCAACCAGATGCTGGCTGTTATGCTGTCTTCAAATGGTATGGAAGGAAGAGTATGCCAGCTCTGGGTTAGCTTTTGAAACCAAGGTTTCATCAGGCAAAGGTGTTTCCCTCCAGCAACAGGTAAAGCTGCCCAGATCGGCTTCCGTAGATAAACCTTGCCTGATCCAGAGCCTAAATTCATCCCTAGAGTGCTCTTTGAGCAAAGTGACCTCCGAGCTGTGCTGCAGATAGAGACAGGTTTATTGATTACTACCTTGGGTACCCGGCGTTGCCCGAGTTATTTAAAAATGTCATTTTTTTTTTAAAAAATTACAAAATGTATAAGGTTGTAGGCGAACTACATATGCCAGGGTAACCCCCTGAAACTCCATCAGTAGTTAAAGTTTGTCGGATTCGGAAGAGACTTCGTGGGCCATCCAGTCCAACCCCCTGCCAAGAAGCAGGACAATCATGCTCAAAGCACCCCCAACAGATGGCCATGCAGCCTCTGTTTAAAAGCCTTCATAAAAGGAGCCTCCACCAAACTTCAAGGTAGAGGGTTCCACTGCTGAACAGCTCTCACAGTTAGGAAGTTCTTCCTCATGTTCAGGTGAAATCTCCTTTCCTGTAGTTTGAAGCCATTGCTTTGCGTCCTAGTCTCCAGGGCAGCAGAAAGCAAGCTTGCTCCCTCCTCCTTAGGACTTCCCCTCACATATTTATACATAGCTATCATGTCACCCCTCAGTCTTCTCTTCTGCAGGCTAAGCATGCACACCCCTATAAGCCGTTCCTCATAGAGCTTGTTTTCCGGACCCTTGATCATTTTAGTCGCCCTCATGTTGGGCAAGTTTGCTCTAGAGATGCTTCATTGGTGGGATTCATTGCAATCTCTGGCTGCAGGATAAACTACAGCTCCCACCATGGTGGGTCAGTCCCCTCAAATCTTAAAGACGGCATTGTTAGTTTTGGGATGTTAGATAATATCACTGAATCCGGTGACAGTACTGCAAATCCCATCATTCATGGTCAGTCCCTCCCCAAACCACACCAGGATGTACAGTGGCTCATGGGAGCTCTGTGTGCCAAGATTGGTCCTGATCTGTCATTTATGGGGGTCACAGTGTTCTGTGGGAGCCGAAGCGATTGAAAATACTGCAAATCCCACCATTTATTTTCCGGGACGAATTCAAGGTGCAGGTGATTACCTACAAAGCCCTAAACGGTTTGGGACCCGCTTACCTTTAGGACCATATCTCTCTCCATGAACCAGCCCGAACCCTTTGATCTGCGGGGGAGGCCCTCCTTTCGCCACTGCCAGTCTCACAGGCTCGTCTTGTGGGCACAAGGGAGAGAGCCTTCTCCTCTGTGGACCCCTGACTCTGGAACACATTGCTCGGAGAGATTAGGAAAGCCCCCACCTTGGAAAACTTTAAAAAGCACCTTAAAACCTGGCTTTTCCATTGCGCCTTTGGAGAATAGCCACTTAACCTTATACCATTGCTCCCCTCAACGCTCTGGTCTCTGAAGTACACTCCCCCCTTATATGAAGGCCCCCTACGACCCATGCTCTACACGAGCTTCCCTTTTCAAAGAATCTACTGGTGTTATCTCACTCTGAGTTTTTAACATGTTATCCTGTACATGTGGCCTGTTGCATTGTTTGTGATTTTAGACATTACATTTGTATATTGCTTTCTTATTTTTATGTTTGTATTTTACTATATAGTTGTTGATGTTTTGATTTTTGTTTTATTGTTATTTGTTGTTTGGGCTTGGCCTCATGTAAGCCACCTCGAGTCCCTGTTGGGGAGATGGTGGCAGGGTATAAATAAAAGATTATTATTATTATCTGTAGTCCATCCTCCCCCAAATAACACCAGAATGTGTGGTGGGTCATGGGGGGGGGGTGCCAAGTTTGGTCATTTGTGGGGGTTATAATGGCCTGTGGAAGTGGCAGCCAATCAGAAAGCAGAATGAAACACCACCACATACATACAAACACGGACTACATATATATATATATATATACAGTATATATATATATAGAGAGAGAGAGAGAGGGGGGAGAGAGAGAGAGAGAGAGAGAGAGAGAGAAGTTCGACAAGGTAAGAGCACGTTATTACATTTTTGTGGCTTTTTTGGTCCCAGCAAGTGGTGCCTCAGGAGCCTGAATACTCTTCCTCACTACCTAGAGACAATATGCAGGCTTGTGGCTCCAACATCGTTATGGCTTCCTAGGTTTTAAACAGATTTGCCTGACGAAGAGAGCTTTGTCTGCTTGCAATGCAATTTTCACACCTTTAAAAAATAGCCAGGATCCAAATAGTCGCGCACCGATCTGTGGAGCTCTTGTAGAGGAGGATGCTTTTCCTTTGCTTCCCTTTGCCAATCCCAGGTGCCACGAGGGTGCACAGTACAAAGGTGAACAGCAAAGGGATCCATGGGGATGTCAGAGGTGCAGAAGTGGCACAGGTATGTTGACTCTCAAGCACATAAGATCCCCAGGTGTGGACCCGCTGCCTGTGCCTGATAAAACGTACCTTCTCTCACCCTGGGTACAGGTAACTTGATTCCTGTTTGCTGGGGAGGACTGGAATGAAAGCTCTAACTCTCAGCCTGAGAAACCTGAGTGGGGCCAAGTGCAGTGTGTAGAATTGCAGGAGGTGGACAGGCCTTCTTCTCACAGCAACACTGGAATTACTTACAGGCAGAAGTGAGGCCTTCAGCAAGACAAGTATAAACTGAATGCCACATTGAATGGATGTAAGAGCCAAAGCAGCCTTTCCTAACCATAGGGCTTCCTGATGCTTTTGACTACAACTCCCTCTCCAGACACCATGTTGGTGTCCAAGATAACAGAAAGTCACCACATTGGGGGACATTGATACACACACACACACAAAACTACAAAGAAGCATCTCCATAGGAACATGGTTCCACCTGTGCATCGACACAGAAACTACTTCAGAAACTAAGTTTGGCAAGCACCATTGAAGATGCATTCCCATTTCCTCTTACGAAGGAGGGAATGCCTCTTCTGCTGCCATGGATACATGCATGTCAGGATTTAAAAAGTGCACTCTTTGCTTTGGAATGTACTTCTGTTTTTGTTGTTGTGTGCCTTCAAGTTGTTTCTCAGCTTGTGGCGACCCCGAATCAAACTTATCAAAGGGTTTTCTTGGCAAGATTTGTTCAGAAGAGGCTTGCCTTTGTTTTTAGGCCGAGAGAGTGTGATTTGTCCAAGGGCACCCAGTGGAGTCCCTTGGTTGAGCACATAATTGAGCTCTGGTTTCCCAAATTATAGTCCGATGCTCAAACCATTACACCATGCTGACTCACTTACTCAAATGTAAATATCTGTAGATTTGATTCCTTGTTGAACTAAAAAGTTATTTCAGTAGACTAGGATAGACTTTCCAAACTGGCACTTTCTTGAGGCAGTGGACTGTCATCGTAGCCACCCAACACGGCCAATGGCTGTCACCGCTGGGGATGGTAATCTAGCATATTTGGAGAGTCCTGGGTGGGGAGTTTGGAGTATGATATCTTTACCTAGGCTAATAGTCCAGGGGTTGTGGTCGTTGTGAAGCACAAAGACTGCCAGGCTAATGGTGCTCTGCTTTCTATCATACAGGCAACTCGGTTCTTTGCAACCTTTGAGATGCAGCCCAGGGTGAGAAGATTCTCAGTCTTCATCTTGTTTGCCTCATTGTTGGCATGTCTGGTATACTTCAGGAAGGACCCCAAGTTGCCTTCAGCAACTAGGAAACCACCTCGGCCAAGTCTGAAGCGGGCATTCAGAATCCCTGAACTGGCGGGGTCTCAAAATTGCTTACCAGACCGTACGGTTGCAAATGCCTCCGCTTCCCTCCCAGAAGTTCACCGTGTTTTTTTAACCTCCAAACACTGCCGGAACTTTTCGACTCTGCTGAAGCCCTCCAAATGCAAGGCGGAGACCTTCCTGGTCCTGGCTATCAAGTCTGCCCCGGTGAATGTAGACCGCCGGGTGACCATCAGGAACACATGGGGGAAGGAGAGGGTAATTGGCGGCAAACTGGTGCGGCTGGTATTCTTACTTGGCCGCTCTCAGGTCAAGGTTCAGGCTCACTCCCTCCAGCAGCTCCTGCTCTATGAAAGCCTGGAGTTTGACGATATTCTGCAGTGGGATTTTGTTGATAACTTCTTTAACCTGACGCTAAAGGAGCTGCACTTCCTTCGGTGGGTGGTGGAGGACTGCCCTCAAACCCGCTTCGTGCTCAAGGGGGACGATGACGTCTTTGTAAACACGTACAACATCATTGAATTCCTGAAAGACCTGGACTCAGAAAAGGACCTCTTTGCTGGAGATGTCATCAGCAAAGCCCGGCCCATCAGGAACACCAAGGCCAAGTATTTCATCCCGGAGTTGATGTACCCAGCACCCTTCTATCCCCTCTATGCTGGCGGTGGCGGCTATGTCATGTCGCAGCGGACAGCCCAACGGCTGCAGGCCATGGGCGAGGACACTGAGCTCTTTCCCATTGATGATGTCTTTGTTGGGATGTGCTTGGCCAAAATGGGCCTGACCCCCATGCACCACCCTGGCTTTAAGACCTTTGGAATCCAGAGGCCCTTTAATCCATTTGATCCCTGCCTCTACAAAGAACTGATGATCATACACAAACTGAACCCGACGGAGCTTTGGGTCATGTGGACACTGCTGAAAGACGATGGCCTCAGATGTGCCATGTCAGGGACCTCGAAACTATAGGGCAGATTTGGGTGTGTCTGGTGTAGCGTGCCGTGCTTTGATGGGCACTGGCTTAAATTGATATGAACATTTCCTTTTGATTTCAACACGAGGGTGTTTACAGTAGGATAACTTTGCTTGCACTGATGCTTCCCCCTCTATGTATAATTGTTTACAGAAGTGTTCAATGGGTTGGGGGTCCACGTGACTTTCCAAAAGGGAACTCTTTTGGACTATTGTTTGCAGAAAAGTTCCAGCCAGTAAGGCCGAAAATGAACTTTCCTTATCACTGTGTGATGAAGACACAGAGTCTCCAGGATTACTAATAGTATAGTTCACAAAGAAGCAGCAGAAGGGCTTCACCTTTATGCCCTGCTAGTGGACTGTTCTATAGTCCCATAATTCACTATAGGAAGAAAACGGATTGGCCCTTCTGATGTAATCTATCAGGGCACCCATCTGCTTACAATTGTTGTCTTCGCTTCCCGTTGTTTTGCTTATTAGTTGCATTCCTTGACTGGATAGTTTTGAGACCAGGTTTTAAAAAATAAATTGATGCAGTTCTGGTTGCAGAGGGCAGAACCCCTTCCAGGTGAAACCCCTTTAATGCCACTGAATTGCCTGAAGTTTGTGGTTACCTCACCCTGAAATGGGAGGAACTTAGTGCTTTTTTTGGACTCTTCTAATCTGTCACTGAGGCATGGCTCCATTCTAGTTTCAAATCAGTATTGAATTTTTTCAGTAGTTGTCAGGGCTTCTGCAATATCTGTGAAAGATTTCCAAAGTTTGCTAGTTAAACTACTGTTTCTGGAATTCCCAGGGGATGGAAACAGAAAAGAACAAATGGTAGTTAAGATAGTGAAAAATGTGGCACAAGACAGCCTTGGAGATTTCCATCTGCCCTTTTCTTGCAAACTTGAAGTGCCCTGCTCTTGACCCAAGTATAGGCTTAGACAGCTGGACTCTTCAGATAAGCATGTACGGTCATTTGTGTCTGGTAACTTGCATACTCACCTCTCTATGGACTGTTATACTGTTTCCATGCTGTAATATTTCATGTGGTAATGTAATGAGAGATAGCACATCAACCATTATGTAGTACCTGTAATAAATCATGTTCAATCCTTTGCTTTGCTAATCAGAATATTCCATGTGGTTTCAGGAGTGGAGGTCAGTCAAACACTGTCAGCTAACCCTGCTTCACTTTCTGTCCTTTGCAATGAAACCAATGTTATATTGCTAAAAAGGATGGCGCAACAAGTGGTGAAGCAAACATTCTGGATGGCTGCTGGAAAGGCGGGAAAAAAATCAGTGCCACAGCTTTGTAAGTGGTCCCTTGGCTGGTGACTAATGGCAAGTATAGCTCCCAGGTGGCAAGCCTGCCTTGTGAACTGGAAAACCACTGGGACCCCATCTACACATATTAAATACAGATCATCTGCTTTGAGTTGGATTATATTAGTCTACACTGCCATACAACCCAGTTCAAAGCAGATCATCTGGATTGTGTATGGCAGTGGAGAAGGAGCCTGGGTCTTCTCCCTTCCTTTGTTAAGCTGTCAGTGGCAATAATAATAAACTTTATTTGTACCCCGCCCCAATCTCCCCGATGGGGACTCAGGCGGCTCACATGAGGCCAAGCCCAAACAACAAATTACAATAAAATCAAAAACATCAGCATAAACACAATAAAAATACATATAAATAAAACAATATACAACTAGATATTTAAAACCACAAGGACAGGGTGGGCCACAGGCACACATATAAAATGTTAAAAACTCAGGGTGAGATAAGCGGAATAGCATCCTTTACATGGGGGAAGGGGATAGACTCCAAAGACGGGGGCATTGAAGAGAGCAATGGTAGAAATTAAATAATTACTCTCCAAAGGCACAGCAGAAGCCATGTTTTCAGGTGTTTCTTAAAGGTCTCCAAAGTGAGGGCTTTCCCAAGCTCTCCGGGCAAGGAATTCCAGAGTTGGGGGGCCACAGCGGAAAAGGCCCTCTCCCTTGTACCCACCAAACCAGTCTAAGACTGGCAGGGGCGACAGGAGGGCCTCCCCTGAGGAGCGAAGGGTTCGAGCTGGTTCATGGAGAGAGATCCAGTCACTAAGATAGGCGGGTCCCGAACCGTTTAGGGCTTTATAGGTGATCACCTGTACTTTGAATTGGGACCGGAAAACAAAGAGCCAGTGCAGCCCTTTAAATAGGGGGGGTTGACCGCTCCCTGTAACTTGCCCTAGTTATTACTCTGGCTGCTGATTGCTGGGCAAGTTGAAGTTTCCGGGCCGTCTTCAAGGGTAGCCACACGTAGAGTACATTGCAGTAATCCAGTCTAGAGGTAACCAAGGCGTGGACCACCATGGTCAAGTCAGACTTCACGAGGTATGGTCGCAGTTGGTGCACCAGTTTCATCTGTGCGAAGGTCCTCCCGGCCACTGCCGACACCTGAGCATCAAGTGTCAGCGCTGAATCCAAGAGGAACCCCCAAACTGCGGACCTGTGACTTCAGGGGGGAGTGTAACCCCATCCAGCACAAGTTGCCACCCAATACCTCGGTCAGACAAACAACTGACCTGGAGGACCTCTGTCTTACCAGGATTGATTCTCAGCTTGTTCCTCCTCATCCAGACCGTCACAGCGGCCAGACACTGGTTCAGTATCTGAGGGGCTTCCTTGGAATCTGGTGGAAAAGAGTAGTGGAGTTGGGTGTCATCTCCGTAGAGATGGCACCGTACTCTAAAACTCTGAATGACCTCACTCAGAGTTTTCATGTAGATGTTAAATAGAATGGGGGACAGAATAGATCCTTGCGGGACCCCACAGGTCAATGGCCAGGGGTCCGAGCAGGAGTAACCCAGCTTCACCGACTGGAAACGCCCCTCCAGGAAGGACCGGAGCCACAGAAGAACCGTGCCTCTGAGTCCCATCCCAGCAAGTCTCCCCAGAAGGATACTGTGATCGACGGTATCGAAAGCCGCTGAGATGTCCAAGAGAATGAGCAGGGTCACACTCCCCCTGTCCAGTTCCCTGCGGAGGTCATCCACCAAGGCGAGCAAAGCCGTCTCAGTACTGTGTCCAGGCCTGAAGCCAGACTGCGAACAATCCAGAAAATCTGTGTCATTGAGGAATCCCTGAAGCTGCGAGGCAACCACCCATTCTAGAACCTTTCCCAGAAAGGGGAGGTTGGAGGTAGGTCTGTAGTTGTTACAATTTGTTGGGTCAAGGGAGATCTTCTTTAATAAAGGCTTCACCACCGCCTGTTTAAAGCAGGATGGGAATTTCCCCTGGCCCAGTGAAGCGTTTATTATCGCAACAACCCCTCTCCGTGCTTGGTCAGACACATCATGAGCCTTCCTCCATTTGCACTCTAGACCCTTCCTCCAACGTTCATCACAGCCAGCTCCTCAGTGAACCAAGGAGTTGGAGTGACTCTACGCAAGGAGAGGGGACGTTCGGGAGGTTAGAGGGCACGGCTAATCTTAAGAAGATCAGATGGTGGTCAGACCATGACAATGGAAGAATAGTTTGCTCTTCCACTCTGACTGTCCCACCGTCCACAATGAAAACAAGGTCCAAAGTGTGGCCCGCCTGATGGGTGGGGTCAGTTATGACTTGAGTCAGCCCCATGGTCATCATGGCAACCATGAAATCCTGAGCTGCACCTGTTAATGTGGTTTCAGCATGGATGTTAAAAGTCTCCCAAAACTAAGTTGTTGGGAGGCTAAGGTCGAATTTGAAACCACTTCTACTAGCTCAGACAGGGAAGCTGCTGTGTGGACGGTACACCAGCAGGATCCCCAAGCTGTCTCAGATGCCCACCTTCAAGTAGACACTCTAACCTTGAGGATTGCGGAACGGTGCATCTGATCAGGGCAATGGACTGCCGAAAGATCGCCATGACCCCTCCACCCCACCCCCCAGACCTAGCCTGCTGGTGCACCCAGAAACCCGGTGGACAAAGCTGGGTGAGATTTATTGCCCCCCCCCCCCCAGTTCATCCAACCATGATGCATTGCCAGATCCGCTTCCTCATCCAGAATCAAGTCCTGGATGACTGATGTTTTACCATTGACAGATCTGGCATTTAGAAGCAGGATCTTAAGTCCAGGGGGTCTGTCAAGGAGACTACCACACCTATCCTTTTCCAGGGTACCGGGCCTCCTCCCCCACATCACTTCAATGACCCCCGGCCCGTGTGAAGTCCCTCCTCCCTGGTGGAGAGGCTGGCTGGAGCTGGGTTCTAAAGGCATCAGTCAGCTCTTCAAAATCGGAGAGCTGCCTAGAGAATTTACTTTGCTAGGAGAGGAGGGGATCTCCAGTGGAGATAAGGAAAAGGAATCATCTGACATGGAGAGGGGGCTGAACAAGGGGAGTGTCTGTGGGAGGGATCGGAGACAGCAGTGATGGACACTAGGGAGGGAGTCTCAAAATTGAACTCTAAGGGGGTGGGCTGGGGGGGTGAACTTTCTACCCTAATACTGGGGCTTTTAGGAGGTGGAAGGTGTGATCTCAGCCCTGTGACCAAAGGGCAAGGAAGAGATGTGTGAGAAGGGAAATTGTAAATGCTCACAGTATTTTTTTTTTTTCTGGACGTATTTGAAAAGCTGGCATGATGCATTAGGAAGGAACAGAAGTGCCTTTTCAAATTATTTTCTTTCACTTGAGGAGTGATTTCTCTGTGTTTCTTAAAGCCTTGTGGTATTTTCAAAGGTGAGTGTTGGGTCTCTCTCGGAAAAAGCCTTCTACCATTTTGTCATCTTCCTTTTAATATTCCCCAGATGTTGCTGAAATGCAACGTCCAGGGGTGAGGGATGTTGGGAGTTGCAGTTCCTACAACATCTGGGCACACAATTCCACCCTCTCCACCAGGTTTTTCAGAGGCGCCTCTCCAAATGCCCTCCACCACTATCACATCTCTTTGCCGTGTTGTATATACTATCTTTCCTTACTGCTACACCCACCTTCTCTCTGGGAGCTCATGGTAACTTTTAGCATTTACACATCCCAGCTTTGCATGGACACATGATGGTATACACATCTCTCTAGCTGGATCAGTGTCTTTGCGGTACAGCTACCCATTAAGCATTTTCCCTTTCAGTTACCATTCAGAGCACTCGTTTTACTTGTCTTTATTTTAAAAACTGGCTTTAGTAAAAGATGTTTGTAGAATTAAAAGAACAACACAAAGTTATCTTTCTCCTCCAAACGGATTTTTTTGGAAACACAACGCGAAAACATTTTTGAAACTCTAGGCACAATTGTTCATCACAAACACAAACAAGCATTTTTAGAACACAAGAAGAGAGAGAAAAGAGCCCTTGTGGATTTGAACCTGCAGTTACCTCCAGGCTTTGGGGAGTTGAAGGAGCGATTTAATTTCTCTCTGTAATTTCGCTTTCCACTTGGAGATCACAAGAGACACAAACACGCCTCTCTGGTGCTTGTTTTCACATTTGTACAGCTGTGCATTCAAGTAGAATTAACCTTCCCCAACAGGCTGGAAACATAACTTCCCAGTTCAGGGCCTGTGGTCAAGCTAAAGGGGCTGCCGAGGCCCAAGGCCTTTCTGCCTCTAGGCTTTTAATGGAACAAGGTTACCATCCCTGCGGCTTTCACCTCTTCAGTCTTCACGAAGATAAGCCTCCTCTGCCTCCTCCACACTGGCCTGGCGCCTCGCAGCTGCCAAGGCCTCCTCTTCCTTCAGCTTCATGAGCTCCTCTGTTTGGACCTCAGCTAGCTTGCTCTCAGCCTTCTGCGACAGCTGGCGGGCCTCTTGGATTTGTGTTCTCACCAGCTGGATGTGGTTATGTGTGCCTACCGAGGCCTGGTCAGCCCCTGCAAAGGTAAAGTTGAAACCGCATCAGTGGGTTCACCTGGGAAAGCCATTTGGACCAGGATCTTGGGCACACATCCCAAAGGACGCAAATACGAGGGTGGGTCAAAAGGTTTTGCCTCCTAAATCATAAAAATGGTAGGAATGAACATATAACAACAGAAGTTGCTACAAATCATAGCCTGAACTCTCCTCTACATAAATCTACCATTCAACAAAGTCACCATCAATTTGTGCACATCTGCGCAATCGTTTAACCCAGACATCCAAACCATTTTGGAAATATGTAGAGTTTTGCTTCGTGACCCATGATTTTAAAGCTGTTTGAACAGCTTTAAAGTCATTGAATTTGAAACCACATAGGTTGTCTTTCAGAGGTCCTAACAAGTAAAAGCCAGAAGGGGCCAAATCAAAAACATTCTTCAAGCGATGAATAGGTGCACAACCTTCTTTCGCCAGAAATACAATGACAACTCTTTCTTTTAGTTTCAGATTCACGGTTCTAATCAGTCAGATGGAGAAAGAAAAGACTCTTATCAGTAGAGTAAAGTTACCTCTATCATATAATGCATAGATAGTCCAGCAGCTGGGAAAGAAAGAAAAGTTAGAGCGATTGAGGCATTATTTTTTGACTCACCCGCGTATATGCATTCACAATGTTGTCCTGTGACCAGGTTGGAACCAGACATGTTACTCTAAAGAGGACCTGACCCTTCTCTCTTTCAGCTCTGTCCCCCATGTCAACAACATCCACTAATAAAACCATAGCCTATTCACATATAGCAAAAAGAAGTCACAGATAAAAAAGAAAAAACATGACAAATTCCTAATCTCAAGAATAAATCTTGCAATGGTCTCATAAAAGAATGCATCAGAGTTGTTAAAGAAGCATGGGATTTGTAATTCCCTTGCACCTGAGAACACTGCAAAATGGAATTCCTATATTTCATTCACATCATATTTGAGCACCCTGTGTCCTATCATTCACTTTTCATAAACTGAAAGGCAGGATCAACCACACTATAGAACACGATTTTTGTTCCTGGGTCATAAATGCTATTGCCTAATAGGTTCCAGCATAAAAAAAACATGAAAAAGGTGATTAAACTGCAGAAACGTTTTTTGTGGGAGGGACACGCAGCACATTTTGCTCTAGTTTTTCAATTCAACCTAGTCTGTAGCAGCCACAAAAACAAAGTACCTGGAGTACAACTACTTTCAAAGTAAGGACCACACAATTAAACAGGAAACAACACTTTCAAACAAGGAACATTTTTTCCAAATGTTATTATAGTGTAATGGGGCTTAGATTTCTTCAAGCATGGCTGGAGCTTGTGCATTAGGGTTGCCATATGTCCCGTATTTTGGGCCTTTTTTGGGTGTCCTG